>KN716336.1:68115-78931 GCA_000816705.1 Dictyocaulus viviparus
TCAAAAACTATAACACAATTCCCCAATAACACTCAATGATGGAAATGTTTTTTGTTCATTTATTTATTACTTGAAAAGACTTTTCTCGTTTATTGATTTATCGATTTTACAGTTTTTGTTAAATTTCATTTCTATTTCAATCCTCTCCATATCGTTGCCGTTATTTATCTATTCATTTTTTCGATACTGTATCGTCCATATTCACATCTTTCTCTTTTTCTTACATCGTTTTATTTTCATACTTTTATCAATATGATAGTGAATGTATTTGATTTCAGCGTTATCATGAATACTTCAACGATGTTCACATTATCTAATTGGCTTCGATCCAGAAAGAAATTATTCCAGGTAACTTATTATGAGGAATTTATTAGGTGTGACTTATAACGTCTACAGTGGAGTTCTATCCGTTTCTAGAGTAGGGCATAACGCAATTTTTTTTTGTTCTGCTTTCACTGAATTTTATTAAATAATATGATTGTCATTGTTAAACATTATGATGCTGACGTATAACGTAATTATACATCATACTTGACAAGAAAATTGATATGAGGAGTACATTGAGTTCACGGATAGAAAATCTGGATACTTTCAGAATCGATTGGTTATCGCAGTTCTGATGATGGTAAATTTTGGTAATTCGATCATTATCTCATTGGAAACGTTCGGTAATAACTTCATGCTGTCGTTTACGACGTTCATCGTCAACGCCATCATCGTCTTAATGGCATTATATGGAATCTTTGCATTTAAGCCAATATTCGTCATACCTAACGTGATTGCTAAGGTAAGTAGTGAACGTTTACATTTCTATTTTTTTAAAAATATTCATAGATCACCACCTCCTATACATTCATTTGAACAAATAATAAACATTAAGTAGATCATGAAATTGCCACCAAACCTCTCAAATAATCGTAAATTTTGAAAAGAAGGGATATAATATAATGATTCAATCAGATACTTAGCAGCATTCCTTATACCAATCATATCGTTTATCCGTACACAACACAAAAAGTACAGTCACATCATCATCAAAGGAGAAAAGCATCAATGTGACCTTCCAAATCAATAAATCACCATGATCATTTCGATGTTTTGGCTTAGAATGTGGTGTAATACCCAGTTCTTAACATTTAACATACACCAATAATTTTCCTAAGCTAAGAAAAGATAAGCTTCGGCGTTGATCAATCGTTTGTGATGGGATGCACCAATACATTCGTGTTCATTTCGTTGAGGTAGTTGAATGCAAGCTTGGTCTATACAGTGACTTGAGTTAACCAGTTTCTATCGAGCCAGTGCTGTTTATCTTACCCAGATTCGTCCCATAACAATTTAACATTTGACGTACCATTTTGTTCGAGATGACGGGGTTGGTAGGTTCGATGTCTCGTCACGAACTGATTTCGGGCCTGCATGTCACCGGGGCACCTACACCACTGCGCTCCATGACTTTCTTATTAGTTAAAAGCCGCTACGTTTAGAAGCATTCTGCGCAGAAAATTCTATAGAAATTACGACCAGTACGTTGTACGTGTGAGAATAGATTTATTGATTTCTTACAACGTTATTAAGAAACTCCAAATGATCCACATTTCAATCAGCAATATAACACTAGTTTATTACTACGATAAAATTTTATATTGATTTGCTGTGTTTGATAGACAGCGGTACAGTATCTTTAACGTTTTCAAGGTATCCATGTCATCAGCGGCCTTATTTCACGGTATGCAAGAAGCCGAGTCAAACAATTCGAAATCCATTTTTCACTTCATTTGGTTGCTCATCTCCGTCTGTTTGTATATATGGGAAATTCATGCGATGTTCAGCACCACTTTCAACATTATAAAAGAAATGAAACAACGATCTTTTAGTAAGCCACCACCAAGTTACAATCAGGTAAATTTATAAGTCTAATCGTTTACTCTTTCAAAATAACGATATTACACTCACAATTTCTGAAGCATTGAAAGCGTTTCTTTTGTGGTATTGAAATAATGAGACTTAAACTCGTATAGTTGATACAATTTGATGTAGTTATTGTTTGTTTTGTTTGAGGTGATTGCTGATGAAGCTCCACCACCGACCTACGACCAAGCAACTGCACAAATACACAAAAAATCGATAATTCTTAATGTTGCTGACTTAGAAATGAATGTTGACCAAACGTACACATCATCACCAGTGGAGGTTGTTTAAGATCTCAGACAATCGTATAGCTGAATATTCCAGAAAAACCTATAATGGCCCTATGCTATCGAAAGAATTACCCACATCCAATCTTTTCTCAGAGCGTTAAGATATCTTTTCCAAGGTTCTTTCTTCACAGATGCTTTGGGTGTCATTAATATTTATGCTTGATGTACGGAGGTACAATCAACTAATGTTGAACGCTTTCAACTTTATTACGGGTTCTCTTCTTGTGATGTATCACCATTCTTTCTTTTATCTTTCAAATTGTACATCACCACTTCTTCATTTTCAAATTGTGAATATATGTCTATTCGGATTTTTATATGATCTCATTTTTACATCTCGATCAATTTTAAGATTTCGTTTCGGTTGCAAAATCTCATCGAATCACTCACTCACTACCGTATTTGTACATAAACACTCCCTCATACACCTTTGCCTTAATTTATTTTGTTTTCTTCTCTTTAACGTTATAATGATGTTCTAAATGAGAAGCACATTTATAAAAAATTGTATTTGTTTAAACGAGTGAGATATAGCAATCAACGTTATCTGAATGTTCAAATATTCTACATAAAACTGATTACACTCATTGAACACAGATAAGTGTTGAACACTTTTCAAAGCCATTTCATTCCACCTCCTAAGCCTAAGCCTAAAGCCAAACTCATAATATTGTCTATATCGAATCGATATGCTCCTAGTATTACACGTGGCGGATCCGTCGATTACGGTACATTAGACGGTAACTTCGAGGAAAATGTACAACACTCAAAAATACAACAACAGTGTCACTCTCGAGGCTAATTTAATCATGTCGATCGTAGACGGTAGTGAATTTAAATGTCATTAGGTTATGGAACGCTACAGAGCAAATGCATCTCATTTGTTGATTTTCTGATTTGCCCGAACAACTAGTATCTTAGGTTGTGACATTTATTATAATATCCATATCCTACCATTAGTTGGTGACCATAGTTTCCAAAATTCAAAACGTTCACTTAACACTATCCATAAGAAGAGCTATCGAATTTCTAGCCGAATGAAATCTCGCTCGTGGGGCTTTTCATTTAGTGTTTTTCATAAATCGTTCAGTGATGATTAATATCACATGTTAAGAAAAATAGTCCCAAACAACTTATACAAATACTATGAGTAGGATTTGGTATAAATTTCGAACATCTATAAAACTGTTCGACGTTCTGATTTTCATCGTTGTAACTCTAATGTAGATGGCGAGAGCCGCAGTACACCTCTGTACAGTGTAGTGAAAAAGCATCAGTAATACTCAGGTTTGAGTCCACATTTGGGAAAACCAAGCCTTCCATCATTTTGGTTGGACATAGTGCCACCCAAAAAATCTAGGAGGACAAAACACTACTGATTTATTAGGTTTTTTTTTATCTCAAGTCGATGTATAGCACACAATTTCTTGACCTTCCAAGACACATTTAAGCATCACAACATTATAAAGAAAATGAATGCGTGGCCCCTTTAAACTGAGAGGTGAGTTGTGCCAACATTTATCCTTATCCTGATCTTAAGTTACCTTTGAAGTGCCATTCGTTCACTTCTTTAATATGTCTTAATCTACCTCATATTACTCAAAAATGATAAATCCTAGCATCGATTCTCTTTATGCCTTTATGCCACCACCTAGCTTCATTCTTTCCAGATCAAGAATAAATTTTCCCGCACGAGAACGTTTTTAAATTTCTTCAATTAATACTTCCACGAAATAGTAGAGATCACATCTTCACTATCGCACAAATGAGAAAACAATGTATAGCTTATTCGGTTTGTTATCTTCAATTTTCTGATAGTATAAGAATAAGTTAATGATTAATATGTATTCTATGCAGAACAAGAGCAAAATATCTACATCATATCACCAATCAATGTCAAATATGTGCTCAATACGAACTCCATAAGTCTTAATCAGTACTGACAAATACATGTGAATGGAGACAAACCAATTTTAGCGCTTAATAAACAAATTGCATGTAGAAAAAAGTACAAAAAACAAATTTCTTTGTTGAACCATGCAGTTCAGAAGTTGTAAACAATGTTGATTTCAATGAGCACAACACAGAATCTGGTCAAATTCTCAAAGATCAAAAAAACATGCACATATTCGTAGAACTACAAGAACAATTCTATACAATTTACAAATTGAAATTGCTCGACACATTCATCAAACTAGACATCTCATTTGTTAACAACTAATAATACCAATTGAAACGCGAAAAAAACGAAGGGAAAAAAAACGATGAAGTTAATAAATACACCACATTAAAGAATTATGTACAAACAAATTTTAACGTTCTATTTTTATTTATACATCTCTAAATTACCACTTAACATAGTGAATAGAATCCTTGAAGAATAACAATGGAAATCGTTATTTTTATAAACACACGATAGAGTAAACAAACTTAGGAAGGGAAACAAGGTGTCGATCACAAATTTTCCAAATCATTCTGTATTTTCTTGACAAATCGTAAGAACTCCTAAACATGGCGGATATTTGTAATATGCAAGTAGAGCTCAAAATATTATGTTAAAATCATACATATTCATTCTACTATATGTAATATGTAAAGTGAATCTATCTAAAAATCTAAAAAGTATTCTACGAAAGTAGAAAGCGCATTATCAAAGTCGACATACATTTGTTTTTACCTGATTGATGTTTGATATAGTGAGTACACTCTCATTGCTATTAATTACTACAAACAAACAGACATACCATTCACTTCGAATAGTATGATAGATGAAAACGCTGAGCGCCCTCCATTCCTTCACTATTATCAGCAAGACTTCATTAGAACAAAAAATTGATCATTTTGAAACAAACAATGAAAAACAGAAACCTCTCTGTACTACAATTCATAGCAATCAATTCTGAATGCGCTTATGCCTAATCTGATATTAGAGTTTAGAAAATTTCTCTTTAGTATTACGATTACATTACAAAATACTAAATATTTAACTAATTAGACCTTATATGACATAACTATTATTTTTCTAAACGGTTACATCTATTCTCGTCTTTCTTAACTTAGCTAAGCATTTTGTATACGATGCCCGGTCAGAAAACGTGACAACTTATTAAAACAAGCAACTATTAATTTGACTACCAACAACTTGATCTTAGATACGATAATTCTAAACAAAGCGGTAGAAATAATCATGGACATAATTCCCTTAATTCTATATTACTACTTGAACATCATATCCTCCTAATGAAGATAAAGAGATAGACGAGAAAGGTAACAAGGTTATTGAGCTTCAATTGTCCAATTTATGACCAACTTCTTTAATAAGCTCTAACGACCAAAAAACTAGACAAGCACACAATGCAAACAAGTATTAGTAGAATACTGCTAGTACTGCACAAAACACAATGCGCTTTGTTAAAAATGATAATAGATGCAAAAACCTTTTTGTTCACGCCACATTGAGGATCTAAGACCATTTCAGGTGATAAAATAGTACAGCCTTTCTCACTCACTGGAACAAGAGCAAATGCCATTTCTGGACTAGCTACCTATAAATTGAAAAAATTACAATCCCAGTAAAATCAACTAATTCCCACTGTTTATAGATATGAACTAAAAATATTGAATGCGGACCAAATAAATGGCATCTCCAATATGGCTACGGAACTTTCTGTCTGGATGATTCGGGTACCATGTGAATACTACACGGCCAATGAGACCTTCACTTGGCTGGCAGTACCATGAATTTCTGCCGCTTATCTGCATAGATAAAATTCAGCTACGGTATAATAAACAAGACAAATTACTTCACACCTGTCGAATGTCCTCGCTTGGCCATAAAACTAAGGGTTCTCCCGTAGATTTCAGAGGTTCGTTAAGATAACGAAATACCTAAAAAATCTTGAGTGCTAAGCAATGAACTTTCTGTCAGTGCATTGGAAGCTCATTGTAATTTCGTAAAAACTTTACCTGTTCCACGTCATTAATGCGCACCCATAAACCGGCACAATTCAACTCCAAATCTTCTTCCATATTCTCCTTACCATCTGCATGTCTCTCTGTACCGATCTTCTTCGCATCAGCTTGCATAGTCGTATCAGTCAGTAGAATTTTACTAATATCAGACGAAGCATCATCATTTCCAGGAATTTTTCTAGCCAATGTAACCCGCGCGTTTCCTTCAGGAGTCATGTGCACAATCGAATTCTCCATCTAAATGAAACATTCAGCAGAAATGAAAGGGCAAAACAAACAAAAAACTCCCTAAATTACTGAAATGGAGAAAATTAGGCGAGTGGAGACGCAAACCACTCCTTTTGAGTCGTTAAAAGATATGATAAGAATAAATGCCTACTAATAAAGTAGAAAAAAAGTTGTAGAATAGTAGATCACATGTATTGATTATATTTTATATTAGTTTCGAAACTAAGAGACATTCTAAAGTGTAATTCCAAATGTAAAATGTAAAATATATTCCAAAATGCAATTATTTTAATCCAAAATCGAACATGACCGGACGAGGCGCTGGCTCGTTCTTCAATTTCAGATAGTAAAGCTGATTTCTGTGGTGGTTGCATGGCCAACATTTGCTGAGGTGCAACAGGTGTAACCGCCGCACCGCAACCACTCTGAACGCCGAGAGATGAACTTCCCGATGGTCCGAAATGTGCACATAACGCTGAGCATGCACGTCGAACGGCGGAAAATATTCTCTTAAAGCAAATATATTCTAATACAATCTAAGCGTCATTGTGATGATTTCACACTCCAAAGTTTTCCACCAACTTCAACCGTGATTGGAGGGCCAATAATGGAAGCCATCTGAGAATGAGTCTCCGCAAAGGATGTCGTTAATGGGGATACGTAAATTGGATAGCCTACAGGCTGATCTGCTGAACTATTGATCATATTCCTGCAACATGATATTAGCAATCACATCTACAAAAAAAGTGACCTATCTGTCTGGTTCAACTATACCTGAGTACTTGTCGAGCATTTTGAATGCTTCCACGTTCGGGGTTTCGATTTCTTAGAAAAATCAATTCCTGCTGTTGTCCAGCCCAAAATGCTCTCACACATTCCCGATTTAACTTAATAACCCTAAACTACGATGAATAAATTCCAGCAAACGCTTTCAATACTATAACATGAGATCTATATCCATTTTGAGAAAATGTGAAATAAACACGTAAACATCTAGAACTACTTCTACAATTGTTAATTCAATACCTCATATTCAGATGCATTCGGTTGAGCATAATAATTTTATAGTCGTCCTGTCCTTCGTCGTACATATGACGCAATGCTAATAAAGAAGGTGTATTCGCAATAATAGCTCGACGCCATGCCGGATCATGCTAACAACCAACAGATTAGCTAGCGCAATTATTTAGAAGTTTATAAATCAATTGGATACTTCGTGAGATATGAACAATTTAGTCTGGTAATCCGCAATCAAATTGAACAACGAATCTGGATCTTCAAAGTCGTCTGGTGCTGCGAAGTGATCCTAAGTTCAATCAATTATACCGCTCAACCATTTTTGAATTTCGAGGTAAGCAAGAATTTTTCGATAAGCATCGAATATGAGTATAAATAAGTACTATTAGATAAAAATTTGAAGTTCGAGAGCAAAAGGAAATCACAAAAACTGTACATCGAAAAACTTCTGTTGTAGTTCAGATAAGATTAGCTTTAGCGCTGATCAATCTCTGTTTAAAGATACGCCAACACATTTGTGTACAACGCGATACCCTGGTGGTTGGATGTGAGCCTGGTTACACAATGATTTAGGTTGACCACTCTTCATTAAGAGAGTGGTGTTTATCGTAACGAGATTTCACTAATAGCAATTTTCCGACCCCAAAGGGATCGTGGGCTTGGTATGGCTGCGTGGCGACCGCAATACCTGATGCGGTGCGACTGTTGCATCTCCACCACTAACAATGCAGAAAGGATTAATTTTGTCACTATAAAAAGATAAATTTACAGCATGGAAAGAGAAATCATTTGGAATTTCTAATGCTTTTATAATAAACTTGATGGACCAAAATGATATTACACTTTTAGCAAAAAAAATCATACTTGATGAAGTTTAAGTGCCATCTTAACAGCCGGCGCAATGACACATCTCAGCAAGTCCATATCAGCAAACACCCACTCATCACGTTGGCAAGTGATTCTTCAATATTAAACATAACTTCTGAACAATCAATGCTAAACTATGCAATTGTAGCCATTCAGTTTGGGAAGGACACACCTGAAATCTCCCTTAAATAAAGCATGTAAGCCATAAAGGAAAGACTCCGCAGCATTCGAATGGCGATTATATGAAGCTGCTCCCAAAGCGCGTCGTCCGAGAAGTGAAAGTACGAAACAAAGACTTATAACATGTTCAGAGTTTCTAAAGATTACGGGATAAACCATAGTAACAAAGAAAGGCTAAAATCAACTGATTTAGAACTGGCTAACTAAGCTGAATGAAAGTGAAAAAAGCCATTAGTCTACAAAATAATGCTATTTTATAATGAATATTCAAGTCACATTTCTTCACAATCCTTTTCGATCCTTTTCTTCATACAGTGTGAAATCCATATAGAGTAGCACTCAGAGAAACTACTGCGTGAAATACCCTGTAAACTTCACATCTAATGAAGAGCCAATACATTATAGTACAATAATACATTCTGTCCACCACTCTTACCATTTCATTCATATCGAAATCTTCATCATTTGTAGAACAAAAGAGGTGGTCAACGTCAACGTAGCGAGTATTTGCCACGACGTGTTCCAAGGTGCTGCGCTATAAAAGGCTTTTTCTGTTTGACTAACGACTTTGTGTCAATCTCATAAACCATCCCATGCTCTCTCTCATACTTACAATAGTTTCGTTACTAATCCAATTCCGTAATTTGCTAGATGAAAGCGTGTAGTAAACAATGCATTTGACATAAAGGGTAACAAGAAGTCGTCTCAGCTCATGAACCTGTAGCAAGTTTACGGCCGAATTGTCGGTAATTGAATATCCATCAATGATGTATTTTCCAGTCACTACCTGAATTCCCTCAGATTCATAGAACAAATTATACTCGAGGCCTAATCAAGGAATTTCTAAAAAAAAAGCCAAGGAACAAAGTTTTAAATTGTACCTCCCATGCAAGCCAACGTAGGCTCCAAGCCGTATTAAGTGATAGAAATCCAGGTAATGATCCAGGAGCACAGCAACAGCAACCAGTCCCCTGTGATTGATCGTCTGAGATTGCCTCAACCTGAAAATGGAGTGCTGCTGCACTTAAAAGTCTCAGATTCAATAGGAATAGATTCAATATGGCGTTTGTTACAAAATATAGAGAAAAGGAAACCAAAAATAGTTAATTTTTGTCTCTTTGTCAAGCACTAGAATAAATGACAGATTTCAAGAACACATTATGACTGATTGTGATTTACACATTAAAATACATCTTCGAATTGTCTACTAAGATAAAACACTACCAGCAAGAAACGGGAGAGCAAAAGTTTTACTACTAATAATTGTTAAGGAACCTCTCTTTGATGGCAATAAGTACCCCTGAACTCAAGTCCCCGCAACTGGAACGTAACGAAGCCGTTTCCAACTTCAACTATGTGGACGAGACAATTGAGATAAAAGCTGGAACAATATACAACCAATACAAGTATATGAATCGAATGATCAAAAATGCAAGACCTTTTTCTACACGAATTCGTACCTATGCAAACGTAAAAGAAAAAAACTCTCACAAATTCACCTCGCAAGTATGAAACAATCACCAGGTTGAACACTTGTGGACCACCTACCCATTTGAAGATCGCCTGCTAAGCTTTTTTGAAGACTTCTGGAGCAATCATTTGAATTACAAGAATGGAATGATTTTTTTAACATAATCAAACCTTGTCAAATGCTCGTAAAAAACAGCGTTCAAATTACTGTCGTCCAACATCGGCCCTCTGTCAATTTGAGAAGCTATGAAATATAAAGAATGTGTTAGACCCACGCTATATAACATATATGAAAATTCTCCACCATACCAAGTGTAGTGTTTGATGCGTCACTACGCTTCGTGTTGTAATCTCTTTCCCAAAATTTTACGGGTCGGACGTAAGAGGTGGTGAAGAACGACGAACCTGAGCTTTTGTCACTTATTTTTGACCTGACGAATGAAAGTGTAAAACAAATAATTTTACTAATTTCACACCGAGAAATGGATTGAGTGGAGCACTTAGAAGACTGGATAGAACAGTCTGAGTCCATATCAATGCAGAATGAGGAATCGAAAAAGGCTAAAGTAAAAAAAAACGTATTCTCCAATAGACACTAATGTAGTTTGTATATTCTGTTGAAGTATTTAGACAACAAAATCATTTCACAGATAATACTAACAGTGTTATGCCGAGAAACACGTTAAGTAAAATGTGGTAAAATGTGAAATCAAATGAGAAGAAAAATACTTATGAATCACATATAACCTAAATTTTTCTTTGGATTAAGCAATAATTACCAACTTGGGCGAATGCATGAAATGCAGATCCCCAGCTTATTTGCCAAGGAGCTACATAGGCCATGACAAAATTCATTTTGAGATACAATTCCAGCCACTTTG
>KN716336.1:80506-108865 GCA_000816705.1 Dictyocaulus viviparus
CCCGGGGTAAATTTTTTAACAGTACACCCTATATTCGTACACGGTATCGTATTTGCTAAAATTAACTTCTCACAACAAAAAGAGGTCATTTTTTCATTACAAAGTCCTATCATTGAAGCACAGCCTCAGGAGACAAAAGTCTAAAACCTCAAAATTTTCAAAAAGAAGGCGTTCTTCAGTATTTAATCTACGGTAAGTCACAATTTTAAAAGCCTTGACACTACTGGCAGACATGGGAATTTCTTATTTAAAAATAATATAACGATATAGACCACGTCATATCAAATAAAAAATTTTGACATTGAATTACGTTGTGACAGAAGCGTTCATAGTTGCTAAACGTTTATTACTCTTTACATTCAGCTACATTGAGAGTTACTTCATTAATTGAATTTTTGCGTTATATATTGACACCACTATTGTCGCAAAAATAGGGAATCGACAAAGCGATTCCATTTCGCCACAAATATTCACATGCTTTCTTACGGAGATGATATGGAAATTAAGAAGGAATGATATACTAGTGTAAATCAACGATTGGAAACTCTGCCATACTCATCTTGCTGATAATGTTGCACTACTACTATTCTTATATTACTTTACCAACATTACAATACTGTTTAATGAGCGCTTTCAAAAAATATAAGAGAACAGAGGATGATGTGGTGAAGACAACAAACTAAAACTCTATTCCCATCCTTATGACACTACAGCTATTCCAGTCCTATAGTATTTATCTAGAAAACCTATAAAATCCGTGAATGCGCTATAAAGATAGCGTTTCCCAAATTACATGTATAAGGGAGCCCGAAAGTCCATAGTACAAAGTCGGTAAAATACAGAAGCACAACCGTACTCGCCAAACAATCGATGATCAAATCATTCGGTTACATGATGCATAGGAGTGACGATCGATGGACAAAAGAAAAAGTAAATGTATTTCATTGAGTGCATTGTAAGAAGACCACGAAAGTTTAAAAATATTATGATGGTCAACGAATCCCTACAACAGAAAAAAAAATACATCGGACTTCCCTTGTGCATCAAACAAATAGTTTTACTGGCGCGTGTTAGACTCTATCGATGATCAACGCAAATCCAACTAGTCCATGTAAATTGATACGCAATTCCCTTACTTTGCTAGTGACAAAGCCGATGTTGAACCGAAGTAATTTATCAGATAATACCAGACATCAGTAATTAACTGTTGATTAGTGATTACAATATCAAATAAATTACCTATTCTTCAGAAACATCGATTGAATGGAAAATCGTCATTGAAAAGTGAATGTGCTGCAACTGATTACACAAAGAAGAAGATGTCAAGCTTATAGCTTTCAGAATTCAGGAGCGATTTTTAAAATTTTCCCTTCAGGTGAATTGATAAAAACACATTAGCATAATGTTGTGTAAGCTATTCACTAATATACTATTTAAAACACAGATCCATATTACTTGCAAGTAAGATAAGATAATTGTTGGCGTTGATCAATCCCTTGTGGTGGGATGCGCCCCCACACTCATGTTCAACGTGATATCGTGGAGGTAGTTGAATGCGTGCCTGGTCTATACATGACTTGAGTTGACCAGTCTTCACCAAGTCAGTGCCATTTATCTTACCCAGACTCCTCTGGTACCAAATTTACCGACCACGCAGGGATGGCGGGCTTGGTAGGCCTGGGGGGGGGGCCACAAACTGAATCGGCCGGCGTGTCACTGCGGCACCTCCACCACTGAGCCACTGCGCCCCCTACTTGTAAGTACTAGCGACAAATATTGCTACAATTACACTCATCCAAATTCCGGTGATGTTTCTCGTATGCGGAACATAGTGATCTTTACGTTAAAAAGTATTCAAATGAATTCAATTTCCAATTTGAACAAAAATGCATTCATTGAGAAAGAATCTTCAACGCCAAAGTTTATCCATCTTATCCTATAATATGAATATATCCGTTCGATAGATGAAATTTCCCTTCCAAGTTCCGAAAAATCAAAAAAAATCAGTATTTCAAATTGCCAACACTTCGTAGAAATATAAATACAAACATACAACATTCTTTTCTACTGCTAACATCCAAACATGAATTGTCTCAAAATTCATGAGTTTAGCCTCATCAGGACATTCGTACTGACTATATTCATGCGACTGTAGAAGAGGTTTAGCAACCTATAATAAAAATTAGAGCAATAGAAAAAATAAGACTTAAAGCTCTATGTGTACGAATAATAATGATACTTACCAATTTCCACGGATTGTGAGTGCGTAATTGTTGGTAGAAATAATGGTTCAAAACACCAAACAATACACATATAGGTACAATAACTACCTCAAATAAAAATGA
Organism: Dictyocaulus viviparus; assembly: GCA_000816705.1. Classification (NCBI taxonomy): domain Eukaryota; kingdom Metazoa; phylum Nematoda; class Chromadorea; order Rhabditida; family Metastrongylidae; genus Dictyocaulus; species Dictyocaulus viviparus. The sequence continues at coordinate 82,852 of KN716336.1, forward strand.
ATATAAAATGGTAGATAAAATAAGCTGCTGCATTTCGAATGATTACATTACGTCACATCACAAACTCGTGTAAAATTACCCAGTCCTGATTTTTTCCCACATAGATGTAGAGCATTTAACTTGGAGTTGTACTACTAACGTTTCAAGATGAATATCATATCCTGAGCTTCAAGATTCTTTCTAAGACTGGTTAATGTTCAAATATTTAAGAATCTTCTTATTAAGATTGATGGTTTCTCAGTAACTAAGCATTGCCTAGGCGATTGTGATAGCCAAGCCTTATTAGCATCCTCTGCTTTCTACAACTGTACGTTTCAACCTTCTATGTGAATTTATCACAGTTATTTATTACGCAGACCGTATATGTGTACATGTAGGTACGAATCCCGAGTTTTGCAGCCATCTCAGCATAATTATAGATAGTATAATATCATGGTAAAAAAATAATACAATTACGATAATTGTAAAATAAAAATATGAATTATGATTATTACGCAGTGTTAATAAAGGATGACCACTTTCAATACGACAACTATATTTACTTCCAGGTACTCGTCAGAAAATAAGTTTCGTATACATTCCAATTTTCAATTTATTTCTATTGACGAACAACACACTAATTGAATACGTCTTTTTCAAAAATAGCACAATTTAAGAAATCTCAAAAATTTATAAAAACAAGGACAGATAAGCTTCCAGGATTGACTATTCAATTTTGGAGCTCTGATGTTTATCAAAAGCGCTTCCAATCTTTCGCGTGAACGTTCTTGTTTCTTTATGACCATTAAAATACCGACTAGTTACAAAGGAGGAGAATTTGTGATAATTTCTCGTCAGTTAGATGTGCAAATAATAGAAAGACATTTAAACGATACAACAGTCTATTTCACATCTTCTGCGAAGGAGTTCTTTAAACAATACCGTAGACTAAACAGAAAATGGGTCAAGACGGTTGGTGGTTAAAATGGTTAAAACTGCGGATTTATACAATAAAGTTATTTTTGGTCTAAAGATAGATCTACCATCATGTCCCGTTTTATATCTGCTTATGAAAAACATAAGCTAGCAACAGCCGATAATATACATTCACCAGACCCAACAATTTTTGAAGTCAGACCAATCATCAACTGTATGGGTGGACCGACAGTCAGAATAACTTGGTTCTTGAACCTCATCTCGATGCAGTTGTTAAGGTTAATATCAGCCCATCTCCCTAACACAAATGTTTCTTGGATAATCTACATAAAGTGAGTCCCACATGTGATGGAGTGATTTGACGTCAATTCATTATATACTAACGTGTCGAATGACTGCGCAATGCAAGCCGTGTACGAACTCTTTTCAAACATGAAAGAGAAGTAAACATGTATGGCTTGTCAATTGTATAACTCATGACGCTCATTGAACAATGTCTGAATTGTTCAATTTTTAGATGGTGCGGAAAATACTATTCACAAATAAGGGGATGCGATGGGTCAACGATTAGCACCATGATTAGCCGTCGCTTATATGTCTAACGTTGAAGCCCCTATTTCCGGTTTTCGCCTTCCCTCTCCCCAATTCTCTATTGTAGATACATAGATGATTGTTTTGTGATCTGCTACAATGAAAGATGGACAAATGTTTTGAAATTCTAAACGAAGAGTCAGAGCACATTAAGCTCACCAAGGAAAAACCCAAGAATGGGTGGCTTCCATTTTTGAATGGTCAAATGAACTTTCTGGACAAGGATTACGGAACAAAGGGGTACCGCAAACGAAGCAATAAAAACATCCTAGTACACTTTTCGTCTGCCCATCTTTTACGTATGGATAAGGCACACATAAGAAACATGTTCCGTACAGCTTGTAGCGTATATTACAAGAGAAGCAAAACGATCAGAATCACAAAACTTAACGCAAAAAATAGCCTCTTCCAATAACTTTTATATAGCTACCACTCACAAAAGGAGTTGTAAGAAGGACGATTCCGTGAGTGAAAACTCTAGTGGAGACAAAATCCCGTTTATTTCACCCTTTATATCTGATGAAGTAAGCATAGCTGTTGAGCGATGTTAAAAAGGGCAAAATTAGAAGATTTGGTAACAATTATAGAAATCCCACTAAATTCTCCTGAATTCTAACACCTTAATTCGCAACCATATGTAAGAACGCCTATGCATGACGAAAGCGTGCATTATATGCCCAAATGGGAAAGGCGGTGATTGCATGAGATCAGGTACAATATAGATGATTTCGTGCAAAACATGCGGTGAGGAACGTATTGGTGAAACGGGTCGTCCCCTATTAGAATAAAAGAGCATCTATATGGAAAAATAAAACTTAGGATTTACACTCCACTAGCCGCACATAGAGTTGAAAAGCATAACGGTGTCGATTTCGAATTCAAAGTCAAAATTCTTGAGCAAGAAACAAGAACGTCCACGCAAAAGTTTTTGGAAGCGCTTTGGATAAACACTAGAGCTCCAAAATTAAACTAAAAAGACGAGTGCTTCGTGAATATGCATGACCTAGCCCCATATATAAGGCTGATGGTCTGACTTAATACAAGACATCAGTCTCCATGCTGTCTCTAAAAACGGTTGCCTCCACAAACAACAGAGGAAAGCCATGTTTAAAGGTGAGTATTTGGGAAATGTGTTTGACTTGGTGTTAAAACTTTATATTAAGGTTTTTCTTTTGCAGGATGAACGATAGTGTTTGACTAAATAGACCTGGGACAATTGACATGGGCTTTTTGAGGCTCTGATGAAGGCGATTCTGCCGGAACATTAGCCTGCTTGTGTTGTATTGTCTTTTCAATTAGGGACTGTTACCAACCTCGGGTATTGCTAAACAAGGTTACAGTAAAAGAGTGTAAAATTTATTCCAGAACCGTAACGACTTACGCGTTCTCAGCTATTCTGTTTTTCACTGACAAAAATTATTTTAAGTACACTGACTTTATATCTTATAGACATACTACTTCAGTAATAGTATGACAAAGCAAAATAAGTTAGCTACTGAAAAACTCTTAACTTACAGTAAAGTACGGCTGAGTTGCAGAAAATAACGATGTTGAATGCAGAGCAAATACCACTAGTAACAAAAAAGCAGAAAATAGGAGATCATGACGTGCTCGAACAATAACTGTGCTACGAAGACGTCCTGGTAAAGGATCAGAAACATCCAACTCATCTGAAACATGCTCATATTTAATTTTTTAAAATGAAAGTGCAAACGGCGTAGTACCTGTTTCTTGAACACAATTATCATCTTCGCTAGTGGAAATACAAGACGAATTAGTTTTTGTCAATCTACTCTTGCTTTTATGGTTAGGAAAAATCATGGCATGGCACAATATCGAGAATAAATGCGGGTTTGATGAGAATCTTAAGAGAATATGACAAATGTTGACAAATATAGACAGAATTTAGCTTTCGCAAAAAGGACATAATAATTACCGACTGAGTAGATACGATAATGCAACGGCAACAGCTAAAAATGCCGAGAAAGCAGGCGTTTGAGTGGTTTTTGAATCGACCGAAAATGCCAAAGCAGATCTATATTTATTACAGTAAGTGATACAACATAAAAACAAAGAAGTTGAGCTAAAAGAACTCACAGTCCTCCTAGCAGAGTCCAGCACAATAAACTCTTTATAATTTGTAGCACTGCTGATAACACACCTAATGAGGCTGTCCCTCCAAAAATGTGCATCTCTAATTGTTCTAATAGATGATGAACTAACGTGTTAACCTAATAAAATACACAATATAGGTATAAAATCATGTTTATCATAAAATGCAGCGCTCCATTTTCATTGATAATAGTTTCTAATTATTCAGACATACTTGTGGAAGCCAACCCATTGTAAACGCAAATGGAAGCAGGACAAGGAATGTTGCAAAAAGATCTCGAAAAGCCAAGAGAATCATCTCCCCAGAAGTTTCGTACAGTCTAAATTCATAAGCCTAGCGTTGGAAAACGGAATCAGAAGAAATTTGTAGTGTAATCAATTATCTAACCTGTATGGGTTCCAATTCCATGGTATTTTATCGTAACGGGGATCATTCGCGAAATAATGCAGCGCTAGTACAATGACTGCTACAATGCAAAAGTAAACAGGACGACTGTAAGCTACGAGCCAGTTGAACCCATGTATTGGTGATGAAGCATCTGGTTGCACACTTTTCAGTAACGAAAACTAAACAGAAAAAAATTAGGTAGTACGTAAAATCTTAAACTTACAGCAGACTTCAAATTTACTGGTTCACAGAATACGATTCGAGTTACGACAAAGATAACCTACATGCGCACCAGCAACAGTGAAGGAAAACATGAACAGCCAAATATCGAAAAATATTCCTGTTGCAAGAACAAGTCCAGCCAGAAATGCAACTAAGCATGCCATTAAAACGTCAAATATGCATGAAATCACTGAACGATTTCGATCAAAAAGAGCTGATACGGAAAGCCGATCTAGCTGCAATAACAAAGCAAATTTGAGATTATTTCTTTAAAAGAAGCACGCAAAACTTATTATTTGAAACGATCGACGACTAACCTTTACTTTAAAACTTTTGTTAGCTTTTGGAAACATTTTCATTTTATAATAATAACTCTTTTTGACAGTTGACGTTCGGCGACTAGGAAGTGTGGGGCAATCACTAGAGAGAACACCTAGAATTTAATCAAAAAATTTGAATGCGACATGTAAGTTATCTCATAATTTCGAGTAAAAGAAAGCAACCAGTATTTGTTCCGCCTGTCGGCAATACAGCTAAACCAAGTTCGGAGAAAAAACGGAAACGTGACGACATTCCGCCTACAGTAGATGAGCCCGAATCTAATCGCGTTGAGAAATTTCCCTGAATAATCTTTACTGTAATAATTTCAAAATATTCGATCTTCAGTATTTCCGCTAAAAGCTACTGCTTGAGAAGGTAGTCCGCCACCGTCTCTTTGTCTTACATCTCTTCTGTCTAACATGCCACGAGAAAATTGATGTGAAGTGACGTCTAATATTTCGTTAGATCCGGAAGTCATGTTCTCGCTGTTACGAACAGCTGCACGTAAACGAGAAGCAACATTGGCAAATGACACCATTTGATGTCGAGAACTGAAACTATGCAATTGAAACCGATTAGTGATTTAGTAGTGCAGTCAGTCACCTTGCTCTGCTAGCTCCTATCCCTGTAGGCGCATGAAAAACTGTAGTTGGCAGCTGAGGAATGTACGTATAACTTTCGTTACTTGAAGATGATAATGCACGTTCTCTTCTACAAAAGTTACACGAAAACAATGTCTTTCCCATGCATAATTGTGCTCAATCTTGATAATTGATAATTGCTGGCGTTGATCAATCCTTTGTGGTGGGATGCGCCCCCGCATCCATGTTCAACGTGATATCGTGGAGGTGGTTGAATGCGTGCCTGGTCTATACATGACTTGAGTTGACCACTCTTCACCAAGTCAGTGCCAGTTATCTTACCCAGACTCCTCTGGTACCAATTTACCGACCCCGGAGGGATGGCAGGCTTGGTAGGCCTGGGGGGCGGCCGCGAACAGATTCGGGCCGGCGTGTCACTGCGGCACCTCCATGACTGAGCCACGGCGCCCCCGTGCTCAATCTTATTGAAACTATTTTCCTACGATTATAACCACCATCAAAAAAAAAGTTTAAGGACCACCTTGTATTTCCAGCGTTCAAAGCAGCTAGATTTGTGGTTGACCGTGAAGAGCAAGGCTCTCCTTCGTCCTCACTACTAACGTACGCCGATTCTGGCAGAACCTAAAAAACGAATGATGCTCAATCCAAAAAATTAAGTGACGCTATGATACTACAATAACATATATACATCAAGACGATTTTTTCCAACTGATGCGCTTTGCGTACTTTGCAGCAGTTCCATCAAAGCACGACCTGATCCCAAAGGCTGTGCAGTTCCCACTCCTACAAGGATTGATAGACCAGAGGATGTATAACAAAATCAGCAAAATCGTCTGTTAATCACCATGTTCATCAAACGCATACGTCCACCACACACCGTCAACATCTTGGAAAGAGTGAACAGCACCTTGAGAAGTATCTTCATGTCCAGAAGCAACATGCGTGCCGTCACGCAGGGCTATTTCAGATAAAGCTGCTACAGAATATGATGACGACCGACGTCTGGAGCGTACTCTTTAAATAGCACATCATAAAAATGTAGTTAAACAGTTAAAATAAAATAGGCGGAAAGCACAGCAAATCCTAAATATACCTGAGCATTTGTGGCATTCGATTTGGAGTAGTATTTCTTCCCAAACGACTTTGACGAACATTCTCAATAACGTCGAGCGTTTCCGGGTGCTTTTCTATCAGCTCTTCAAGAAATTTCGTGATTTCTAGTTTTATATCAGCTCCACTACCTGGATTTATAACAAGGTTAAAGTGCTATAGCTTGTAAGCGCGTTCATGAAGTTTCAAACAAGTTTACGGCTCTTCAATTCTCATTTAGGCTTCATAAATACGCTATGATTCTCACTCATTTCATCCGAAATTTTATTCATGGAGGTAGACTCAGAATGATTTGTATCACCAAGCGAAATTACCATTGGACACCATTCAGAATGTTGTACGACATCGTTCACTACTTTCTGAAAATTCAGCTACACTATTTTTCTCAAAAACAAAGGCGGATCTCAATAAAAACTTCCACTACACAGTAACAGGATGATCACGTAATTCATCATATAAAAATTTCCAGCAGTCCAGCTGTGAGGGTACGTGGCTCGATCACAGTGCAGACAAGAGATAATGGCAGATTAAGAATGACCCTGCGCTTATCTCAAGAGACAACTCAACGGTGTGGAAACGAAGGAAAGGCGATCAGGAGTCGCCATTGACCAATAGGCTCTTGTCCATTCAGATATAGACAGGCCACCTGTTTACAGAGCATAACATTGACAGCAATAGTAAAACAGCAGTAAAGAAGAAACTCATTTATCTAAGACCTAAAGAATTCTCAACATCGCAGCACTGGAAACGTCCCAGTAGATTTCACTTAGACAATAACTAGCCTAATAGATAAGGCTGCTTTGAAACTTTTGATCACAATCTCTACGTACAAGGCAGAAACATACCAAATTTCTCCAATGAAAATTTTTGATGTTCGCAAAAAGTACTAAACAGGAGTTCCATCAAAATGATTATCATCAGTGCTTTTAACTCTAGAACGACCATAGAAGAACGTTACGACACTGTAACAAAGAAAAATGTTATTCTGAATTTTAGACCCACTAACTACCAAAACCACTTTCAAAACACAGAGCAGCATCTTCAAAAAAAGCAACATGAAGAAATAAAAAAGCAATTTTCGCATCATCCAAACTATGAAATACATCAACGCTATACTACTAAAATTTCCACCAGACTTCTAATATGATATATACTACTTTCAAGTGATTTAATAAAGAAGTCCACCTACGACTACGATCTGGCCGCCAGTCACATTCGCTTACTACAATGTAAAAACAATGAATAAGAAAAAACGTGAGGACCAGGATGATTGCTCTTCGTCGTAGAACTGTAGCACCTAGTGCTTCCAGTTAAACGTTGGAGGGAATCACTAACAAATTCTACTCTGACCTTTTTAACATTCAAATTCGGATATCTTCATATAAAAAGAAAGACAAATAGATTATTCCTAAAGTCTCAAGAGTTTTCATAGTACAATATGATATTAGGACAGTAAAGAATGGTTCAATTTTGGACCATATGGGATTAAAGCAAAATATCTGAAGAATCTATCATCAGTTCTCATTAATACATTGTAATTCTTCACAAGCTATCTGACATGAAGCAATGTTTCAACACAGCGGAAAATTAACATTATGTTGCCGTGAAAAAATGCGTACAATACTGGTAATTATTAGCCCACCATTTTGTTATTTGTCGTCTACAAATATTTCACAAAAACCATGTTCAACAAAATAGGTAGAAAACTAAATGGAGATTATTCTTACGATCATAAGGCCAGCATTATATTCTCACATCATTTTCGGCGCAGAATGAGGGCGTCGAAAAAGGAATGTTATTATACCGACACTGTTGCTGAAACTATTTACGCTCAGTGGAAAGAATACCTTAGAATGCTTAATCCGTGTGTACCAAGATAGTGAAGTGAATATAATGAACGACATAACACGGCAAGTTAACACACGGATTGAAGTGGATGATATATGAGTAAGCATCAAGTATTTAATGAAAAAAAGACTATTAGATACCGATCCCAACTTTTTTGCAAAACTATTTTACTTCCCAAAACGAAAACGACATATGCCCTAGTGAGTTGTACGCTACGTGGGCAGAATGAAAGACCAATAAGCATAATTGAACAACCCATAATAAAAACGACACTGAGCTTTTCCACATATAATTGGAGTTTAAAAAACTAGAACTTCAGATGAATCAAAAGTTAGGTGGCCTGCCCATGCGATGCTTGTAAAAAACGACTGCTGCACCTTATATCGATTTCATCCCACTAAACATTAATTTCACTTCAAAAATACCAAAACCTAGTGATCAGACCGCTTCATGAGAACGCAGGACCCTGTGATGTTGGAAAACTCCCAATGTGATAAAAAGACATTGGACTGTCCCTGTGCACGATAGTATATAAAAAACCCATTTGAGACTTCATCGATATTGATGAGTGTACAAATTTAGTAGGATGAAATAGCTATTATGGAAAAATTTGCAAAATAAAACTATATACCACTTCCGTATCTTTTTGCTTCAATATTTTCTCTCCAGAAACTGCTGGTGACATTTCGAGTTTTTGAGCTGCAGTATCGGACGAATGCTCTAGATCTTCGCACAATATTTCACAGCTATGTTTCCCATCTCTCTGTATATTAAAGCAGAACATTTTATCATATTGACTAGCGATTATTAAGAAAAAAGTTTCTATTACTGGAGTCTTAAATTTTGAAAATACCTTATGAGCTTCAAAATCAGGACAATCTGCAAAACTAGTAGATTTTCTCAAATCAGGTAACTTGTCTCTATCGTCTAGAGCATGATATACTGAAAAAATGCGCACAAAAAGCTGTTTAAAAGAGTCGATGCTTAGGAGGATAAGGCAGTTATAAAAAGGATGGAACATTATATAATATAGAAAATGAAATTGAAGAAGAACACATCCTGTAGCGTTAACTCAAAAACGAACACTACAGCACAACCATGTACCTGTGAATCCAGTGTCGCGTAAAGGAGCAAAGACAACATCTTTTTTCACTGCCTTAGTTTTACAACCCAAGACATCCAATCCATCAGCGCTACCGATTTTTGAAGGATACGATCTACGTGTAGTCTAAAAAATTTAAAATGAGACAGTATCCTCGACTTCAAATAATACTAATGATTCCATCACCTTTCGTGCATGATCAAGACTAGACTGACTCAGAATGATATTATTGGTCGAGTGCATTGACGCTTCAAAAGTTGAATTTGCACGCCGAACTCGTCCATGCGAGAAAGAATCCGTTTCAAAAAGGACATCTATAATAATAGGAAAAAACAGATGTTTTTCATAGAAGTACGTTCCCAAAAACGGACTCATTTTAATTTCACAAGTTCAAGTTAGGAAGTGAAATATCATGGATTTGAATCCCATAAGATGCTATCGAACTGTAAGCAAATACTTTCACATGTAGATTCACAGAATACACACTAAAAAACACACCTTGACGTCTTCCATAAGCCATGAGAGGTTCTGACAATTTTCGACTCATTAGTGAGTAGTGCGATCCTTTTTTTGGAGAAGGACAAATAAAGTTGTTAGGTTCCACTCTAAAAAGTGTTTAAATGAAAATGGTCCATACAACAGTGTAGCACAATCGTAAGAGGGGCCATAGTGACGCATGCCCGTATACACAGTGACGCATGCCCGTCCCGTATACACAGGTTCGAGCCTTTCCCAAACCAAACAAGCTCTTTGGAAGAGCTCTGATTGGTAACCTTAGATAAATATCGGTAAAATAGCGGTTGGAATTGGTTTTCTTTCACTAGCTCGGACAAGCAAGCAATGTGGAGATCGTTGGCAGTTGGCATGTAATCAAGCTAACGCCTATGTCGCAGGAAATTTTTGACAAGAAGAACATAGGAACAGGCTACAAGGCACATAAATGCCAAAGTAATATTAAATCAGAAATTATGTGCTTTCTCATGTTCAACCAGACTTTCGAAAGATACCTTCACTCATATGATCGAATTGAGTACATTTGTTGTTGGCGGTTTACATGGTCCATTTGTTAACATTACCCAAAAGAATTTCTAAAAAACCGGAAAACTGAAGCCACTTAAAGATACGGGACTGCTATACTTATATGCCCGTTAGCTTGCAAACGTACTTACTGCAGAAATGCTACAGAAGTAGCAGAGCATACTTGCTTTGCAGAAATCATAAAAGAGAGGAGTGGTAAACATTACTGAAGGTGCTGAAAATGGAAGCTAGAATCGGAAAACAGGAACGACGATATTACGCTAAGCTGACCATCATTCGCTGCTTAGGTACAACACATATACCAGTAAAATGCGAGATATGAAAATAAATTGTAAATATTGTTTGTAACATTATTAACAGTAACGCCTTCCAATTAATACACGATAAAAATTAATTTAAAAAGAAAAACTATTGGATTTCACTCTGCTAACACCGTCCTGTGAAATACATTTAAAACTCAAGCCGTATAGAGTGAATGTTCGCAAAATATTAAAGTGTTAAGTTTAAGGATAAAGCCAGCTGGCTAAGATGAGATAACACGAAACCATAAATCAAATTTTACAAATTGAAATAAATGTAAATCATACGGTTTTTCCAATCAACATTACATACCATTCTAGGAAAAATTATTCATTTATAGATATATCCGGAGATATCCTAAAAACTGCGTCTACAAATAGTAAATTGTGGTAGGTACCCGTAAAACTATGAATTGTGAGCGATAAATGCGAGATAAAATATTATTAACTTGCACAGACTACCGCGTATTACACGAATTCACAAGTGAACCAGAAACAAAGTTACATAGATATTATAAACAAGGGAGAACTGATTGGAAGTATCAAATTGTGATCATTAGCTCGTTTGTATTATGGCAAAATATGCATACGACTCATTATCGAATTTAAATCCTATTTTGAAATATTTGCCGTAAAGATGTTAAATAATGGAAGTATAAGCAGCATTATAACTCACATGGAAAGATTGAAGTCGCTGTTATCTTGCATTTTCTCAACAATCGCAACATCTTTCACTTCAATAATTTTGCTTTTAAGATCTTCATCACTATCTTCCTGTCGAAATAAAATAAATGAATTTGAAGAAAAAATGTATCATTATTATGATATGATAGTTTATATTGGTATTCTTACAGAGAGATGATATACATCAAGCTGTTAGTATAGAAATCAATAAACCAATAAGATTTAATCTAACAAAACAACTATTTTAGAAAAGTCAAAAGTAACCTCCAAATTCATTGCTCTTTGCATCATGACTTCGTTATCATTTTCCAGCTGGTTAAATTCGGTTGCATTTTGCACTCTTCGATGGTTATCCTTAATTAGAACCTTAAGGAGACACCAGATTTTCCATTGTTGTACATCAATGCGTCTATGTCTCACATATATAACTAAAAACTTAAGCAAAGTACTGACCTCTAGCATTACTGGAGAGTGGTTGATAAGTTCGTTATCACTACTAACTCGTCTACGCATTTCCCGTAACTCAACCATTTCCACACCAACTTCGTCTTCCGGTTCTAAATCAGTAGAAGAACCGAGTTATCAAAAACTGCGAATACTACACACATCAGATTTCACCCATTAATCTTACCACGACTGCCTGATACAGAAAGAGCTTTAGTAGTGATTACTGGCTCACATGTATCGAATACAACGTGCAAACGAGCAACAATTGCCTGAAAATTATAGATAAGAGTCAATATGTCTTAACAATGCGTAACACTTTAAAGAACAAAACGAATATTTACCTTCAAAGTAGAAAAGAGAACACCAATGAAACTAGTATATCCTATTAAGAGCGATAGGGAAAAAGCTCCTGATGTCACAAGACCAACCACGAGTGGAATTGTAAGCAGTACTAACCAAAGATAAAGATGCACTGTATTGCAAAATATCGAATGTGTAGGTTCGTAATACCTGAAGTAGGCATTTCAATTGAACATATTTTCTAAGCATCCATTTTTACATTAAGGATTATCAAGTAGATAAATCCATTACGTTTAATGAAAAAGTTAGACTAATACAGAACGATAAACATCAAGCTCTAGGGGTCTGATTAAAATTTTCACATTTGGTATACTCTACAACAAAGCTTCTTTTTGTTTTGCAAAATTGTATACAATTCACATCATAGATACACAATGAATTTGTATAAGATTTAAACATAATTACCATATAATCATGAAATAATATGCTCACCATCCTCCTGTAAGAGACGCCCAAATTCCTTGGCGCAGTATTTCGGCGATATGTGTGGTAACTGTCATTACGTTCCTTCCATCGTACAACTTGCATGCACTTATATAACCAAAATTATAAACTGCTCAAAGATGTGGAAAAGACAAGTGATAAGAAAGACGCAATTCAGTTGTTCTCTGAAAGCTAAACTGTCGTAAAAAGAAACCGTCAACAAAGATGTAGAACTTGCAAGGCTACAGGACATAGCGTTGCACATTAGAAGCCGAGGAAAATCTTGCCAGCTCGTTAAGATAGAATAGGCTTCCTGACCAAAATTGTACATAATATAACGATCGACGTTTGGGTTAGAATCCATAAACCAAAATCAATGGTGTGACAAGTGCGATTACCTTCTTGATGCTTTGACTCGACATTAAGCTTTATGATAAAATGATATTATGTATAAACCTGTTGTTCAACCAACTCGTTCCATGAAAGTAAAAAACAACTCAAAGACTGGATACCGTGCTACATAACAGCGGTGAAATGTCCGTAGTATTTCGTCAAAATTCAACTTTTACGGTTTCATGAAGAATTTCTCTACAATTTTGGATTAGTTTACTTATTTTTCTCGACATTCCTGATATTGTTTCATCAAGATTGGCTTTGCAGCAATGTCTTAGAACTACTGATTCAGTTTTTTTTACCCGTTGTCATCGACGTCACTATTATTTGCTGAAGTTTATGTTTTCCATGTGAAATTTTCTTTTACGTCAAAGATTAGCTGTTTTAGATGTCTGAAGAAATCCCACCAACTACTGCAGATCCCATTGCTTCAAGTGATGAAAAGAACATGGTAGTATCGTTTATACAATTCATCAGACACAAGGTATCAGGGAACAAATGCACAGAAGATCAAATTGAAGCATTGGAAGGTTGATGAATGTTTTTTTCCTCTCATGTCTTTCCTTTGTATGTTTATGCAGAGATTTTTTCGTTTAGCAAGATTTTTTGGTGGTTTTTGTAAGTTTTGTAGGTTTGTTTAGAGGTGCTCCTTATACCTCTTCTGTTTCCAACTAGAATAAATTACTTTCAAAACCTTATTGCTGATCAGCCACGTTCTCAACGTGCTTAAGCTAAGCTTCCTAAGTTTTGGAACTTGTTTTTCAGTAGCCGTGCAGTGTTTGGAGTCGGCATTTGGAATTACAGATGCCAATTACGCTTTTCAGCCCTCAAAACCTCTTTTAGATGTGTTCATAGCTGCAGAAGGTCTTCCATCGGTTAGTTCGCATTGATCATCCATTAAAAAGCTCGTATGATATTCTTTTGTGGTTTTTCAAATTTTCTTTTATAATGGAGGCAATGATTCTTTTAGGGTGAAAGCAAACTACCAGAACCAACTGAAGCAGAAATTGCAGAAGCTAATAAACTAAAAGAAGAGGTGTTATAAAATGGTCTTCTATGAATTGTTACTCATTAAACAGTAATCGATTGCTTATTATCAGTCTTTAGGGCAACGACTTGATGAAATCATCTCAATTCGATGCTGCAGTTAGTAAATACAACGAAGCAATCAAGCTAAACAGGGATCCCGTTTATTTTTGTAATAGGTACGATTGCTTTGGTGGATATTAAATTCATATAAATATAAGCATTGCTTGATCTCTCTTTTGGTGGAGGTGAGCCACCCATTCTTCCTGATAGTATAGTAGAAGACTTGAAGTCTATAAAATGACTTTAAAGGACCGGTCTGTTGCCAAGTCATTGCGAGATTAATTATTTGAGATTGCTCCGATTTCACTATATTAGTTGTCTCAACAACATTGTTTTTAGAGCTGCTGCTTACTGTCGACTTGAGCAATATGACCTTGCAATTCAGGACTGTAGAATCGCACTAGCTCTGGATCCGAAGTATAGCAAGGCATATGGCAGAATGGGGTACTATTTTTACTTACGTGCAACTCTTTTCTACTATTTTTCTAGATTGTTTTTTTTTCGAGCTGGTAAACGATTTTATGGTGCTTTACTCAATAATTACGTTTCTATATAGTTCCTTCTACTAATTTTGTTTAAAGGTCAATTTGATACGTATTATTTATAGAATAATTTAATAGGTATTTCTCAAAAACTTATTCTGGAAAACAAACTGTTGCTGTCACATGCAGTGTTTTAACTCCGTTGAGACGAAGTAGTAAAGTGTGCAATATTTAATGGCATTTGCCTAATTTCTTTTCAAAAGCTTGAACTACCCATCTATATTTCTTTCGGCTAAAATTTTTCGTATTCCTAGCGAAAAAGTCGAAAAGTGGAGTCAGATTATGTAGTGGCTTATCTCCTCGCGCGAAAAAATAAAACCATTTGAAAACCTTGTACATACTTTTTTTCTTCGTAACTGAGATCATCCATTCACGTATACATTCTAGTGAATCATGTCTTATGAAGATGCACTCTATTCCTTGCTAATATTCATGGCATAAATTCATAGCACTTCAATAGATTTATGCATGGATATTCTTAATTGTTGTGGTATATTCAACTTTGGTTTAGAAATTTACACCATTCTGCTTCTATATCCTTATGTCACATATTACTGGATGTATAACGCCGAGTTAATCAACATGGTCTTGGATATTGTTAGAAGTAAATGCCTTCAAACGTGATCTCCGTCAGACGTAGTCCATGAGTAGCGTTTAGTGGAAGTTCATCAACAAATTCGATTTTTTACAAAACCTAGGCAACTTTGCGAAAATGTCAAGTTTTTTTTTGACAACATGATGAAAAACGTACATGAATTATTTTAGATGTAGTGTGTTATTTTTATGTTGAATGATGCCGAAGAGATTATGATTAAGTGATATACTCAATATTGAAAGTTGAACTCTTACAATATTATATCTTGTACATCCGTGTCATTGTGTTATCTCCATCACTGCGCTGCGCTTCCTATTATAGTGAACTAAAAAAAAGCGTGAAAAGCGATATAAAAAGTGACTCCATCAGCCGTTCTATGAAATAATTTGCGTCAATACCATTGATTTTTTACAAAGCTCAAAATGCGAGCTATTTATTCTTTTTTAGTCTGACATTTTTTTATAGATATCAAAATGGACAGGTAGATCTAAAGTGGTGCAGTCCTATCGAAACAGCGCTATTTTTATAAAAGCGAGCAAACTTATTTATTTACGTGTTTGGTTCTTCCAGAAATTTTCACGGTCATTACTTTTTTTTAAAAGTTTCCTATTTTTTTGTTTTTCTTTTTTTACATTTTCTACATTGCAGTTCTCTAATTAATTACCACTTGTTGCAACCTGCCATTCATCTGCGTGATTTTTCTCCTAATTTTTCGATATTCCATTTTAAAAACTGTCGTGCTTACCATTTCCACGAGTACAACAAAAAGCTTAGGATCAACGTGGAAAGCAGAAACAACAGATTGCGTCAAAAAGTTAATAAATAAGCATAGAAATGAGCTTATTTAACGTAATTATTATTTAAGCAAAAACATAATTGTTCATTGCCTTTTTTGGTTACTACAATTGAGAGAAACAATGCTGATGAATCTTTTGTATTCGTTAGTTTACTGTCATTACTTTAATGCAGTACTAAGTGTAAGAAATTGAAAAGTATATCTATTAAAGATGACAAAGAAAGAAGTATAGCTGTTTCCTGTTAGTTATTGGAAGCATTTGCTGCCAGCGAGGTAAATGCACATATATTCCCACTGTAGCACCATGATATTATAGATAGATTTCGAGTAAGAAAGATTCACTGTCGATTATATTTAACAAAAGCTACTTGTAAAAAACCGAATCTTTTTAGAGTAATGTAATTCATAAAGTACTTTTGTAATAAATTGTATTGATTTTTGTGTCAAATTAAACGTGTGAAATCTGGTTACGTTTAAAAAAATGTGTAATGACATTTTGAACAGCTTTCATTTGCTCCTGTTGTACTATTCGATTTCATCTATTTTGAAATCTTTCTTAGAAGATAGTTTGATTTAAAAACATTGATCCTATTTTACATAAACGTATTAATGCATGATGACCCATAAAAAAGAACAGAAAGTAGGCCAGTATGTTTAAAAGTTGGGTGAAAACATCAAATCCATTTAATCAAAGTGTCTTAATGGCATTAGTAGAAGAAGCTCATTCAGCATTGTGGATATATTATACGAATTAAGACAAAGCAATTCAAACCAATTTCATATTTAGTATATCACGTTTTTGAGTTATCCATAAAACTCGTCGCTCCGATCAGAACGCTAACGTTTATAAGACCACATATCAATATACCCACATATTTCCACCAGGAATTAGCGAAACATTGAGTGGCCACATGATGAGATCTTGGCAGCACATTCATCAGCTCACCAGACAGGAAATCTAAGGCATTCGAATCTTGCTTGAGGTGCCGAGTTTTGCGGTTAACTCAAAAAACTGGTGTATCAATATCATACTTCTATAACCTCTCATTTTTGATTATTAGAAAAAAATTATTGGGAAATAAGAATTATAACTGTCATTCTGATGTTTCTATTTCTGTTGAACCAGTTTTATATCAATTAACTGCAGATCTCTAGTTTTAATATCACTATAAAAAAGTCTTGAATGTCCACTTGTTATTAGAAAGTACCTATATGACTTATGAAAAAAGCTGTTTATTCATTTCTAGACTTGCTTTATCATGTCAAAATCGATATGAACAAGCTGTGGAAGCGTACAAGAAAGCTTTGGAGCTTGATCCTACTCAAGAAAGCTTCAAGAACAATCTTAGAATAGCCGAAGAAAAAGTAAAGGAATTGGAAACTGCAGCGCAAGCAAGTGGTGCACCTTCGGTGAAATATTTTATATTTTTAAATTAGGGCTAAATGTCTTCACTTGGCAGTAAATGTTTCATAGTACCGGTTTGGTAGTGTAACTGCTGACGTTGACGCGCTTCGCTTGAGGAGTTACAGTATTTTCCTCCACTTGAGTACTTAAACCATACAAAAGCATAACAATAATTATTAAAAAATAGTCACGGTCAATTAGAGCAATAGCACGATATTCGGTAATTGTAGAGTGGGAAAAGAGGAGCTACTATAAATCTAGCAGGTGCAGTTGTTACATAAGACGTTGAGTTGAACAAATAGCAATAAGCAATATTGTAACATAATGACGCGTAATTGTATCGCGTAATTGCATTAGTTTCTACGAACTGTATATATACAAAGGGTAAGAATGAATATGCTGTCATGTGATAAAACAGATAAATTTACGCATAAATCCTATAAACCAGTAGTCTTGAAGGTGTGATAAATAGCCGGTTTAATGGAACTCAGAGTTATCTGCCAAATCAATTATTTTATTAAATCACCAGTTTTGGATTGTGTCTTTCCTGTGCTTCACTTGGTATCGTCCGATCAGAGAGCTGATCTGTTAAGTAGAACGCTCATATCTCTGGTCTTTCGATTATTGTTGGTTTACCTATAGATAAGATAAGATAATTATTGGCGTTGATCAATCCCTTGTGGTGGGATGCGCCCCCGCATTCATGTTCAACGTGATATCGTGGGGGTGGTTGAGTGCGTGCCTGCTCTATACATGACTTGAGTTGACCACTCTTCACCAAGTCAGTGCCAGTTATCTTACCCAGACTCCTCTGGTACCAATTTACCGACCCCGGAGGGATGGTGGGCTTGGTAGGCCTGGAGGACGGCCGCGAACTGAGTCGGGCCGGCGTGTCACTGCGGCACCTCCACCACTGAGCCACTGCGCCCCCGGTTTACCTATAGTTGTAAGAATCATGTTCGTCCAATTAGATGATCATACTGAGTTGGTTGGAAAGATCTTTCATCTCCTAAAGGAAAGGATCTTTCTTATATTCTCACTATTGCTGAGTCAATCACAATGTTTGAAAATACAGGTAGGACTCGGATTCGCATCTATAGACGTACTTTCTCAGCATCATTAAAGATATAAATTGTAACAACAGAGCTACTATAACCTATCGTAGTAGTTTATAGAAACTAATTAAAACATTTGTGGAAGATTATTTGATGTCCAAGAAATTTAAATATATCCATATTGTCCCCTTCCTCAGAATCCGTTCGCGGCCATGTTTGGTGGCACAGGGGAAGCAGGAGCATCTGCTGGTGTTAACTTTGCATCATTATTTAACAATCCGCAGATGTTAAGCATGGCTCAGGTATAGTTACAATTCTTTTGTTCAAATTTTGACGTCTTTCTTATGGATGCTAACTATTTTTCTCCCAGGTTTCGTTTTCGTGAATTTCTGTATTTTTATATGTATCATGCTCCTATATTCATTTTAAAATTTGTTTCTCGTATTAGTCTTTGATGAATGATCCAAACATACAAAACATGATGGGTCAATTGATGGCAGGTGGTGCAGGATTTGGAAATATATTCCAAGCTGGTCAACAGGTACTTATAAATCTTTCATAATACGCCTAACTAAAATTGAAGTAATAATCTTGATCAGTTTGTTTCAATGTGGTAGCTTCATAATTTTTCACCTGTACCCTAATCATTTATTCTAAGCTGGCTCAACAAATGCAGCAAACAAATCCAGAATTTGTAGAACAACTCAGACGACAATTTGAAGGTCATGGTCGAAGTGAGTAATTACTGAATTTTATTCTACTTCCTGAAAACAACAACTTTTTTAAGATGATGGGAATGACGAGAGTGGCGGAAATAGTCAACCAGATCAACATTAAGAATAGTATGAATCTACTGCTTATCCTCATTCGGTGCCCAGCCTTTGCTGTTTAATTCTTGTCATTAGTGTTTAACTTGGATTCGAGATTGAGTAGTGATGGTGGATTGTCTTAAACTATATCTAAGATTGTGATAGAAGATATTTATTCCATTTTGCCAACAAAAACGATGTTTACAAATAAATATTATAGTTGAGTTCAAATGCTCATAGCAGAATACACATAATAAATTTTGTTTTGGGTTAACATGAAATGCATATACAACATTCATTCATTAAGGTTAATAAGTCTAGTGGACTGAGAGGAAATTAACAAATTACTTTCTGGATACACGCATCTCTAAGAAACTGCAATGCCTTGTCAGTGAATTTCGGTCTGCCTGGAATCCTTTCGTGTTAATTATGCATTAATGGATCGTGATATTCAAAGTATTGCCTGAGTAGTCAGCGTATGAGATCCATTCGAGATCGGGACAGAATTGAGCAAGTGTGTAAATTGATTTATCCGTACACGCCGTACCTCGAATACGAACTTCTCTCAATGGACAACGTCTTAAAATACTATTGTATTTTTTTAAAAAAATTATGGAAGAAGAATTTATTTGTGATATTAGTGAACCGTCCCGATTTGTTCCAACTACCTGGCTAGTGCCGCCATGCCTTTATCGCTCACCCACCGACAACCATTGAGGTTGATGCAACGTAATTGACGACAGTTATCACCGAGTATAGCAAGAAACCGATCATCTACAGACAACATTTGTGAAGTTTCGAGATCCTACAACACAATCGAAAATTTCTATATATAGGGACACTAGGAAACACTGAACCATAATTGGCGTGATTGTTATAGTTAAATATAAGAGATGTATTTTGTTGTGATCCATTGTGACCCATGGAATAAATATGGAATAATCTGAGCCATCAATAGTAGAGTATCATCGTTTGTATTTGTCTGACGTCCGATTCATGAGGTGGAATGCAAGAGCTGCACAAACACAATGGGTACTACATTATTTTTATTGGTGACATTTTATTTTTGAGAAAAGAATAACGAAATATTAGCGGACATGTAATATTTTGACGGATTTCAGCGTATTACATATTTTTTGGGCAATCTATAAAAAGAACTGATACAAAAAATACATTAATATAGTATTGACTGACCATACTGAACACCTTTATTTATTTTATGTTGTATAAACTTGTTAAGGAAGTGCGCAGTTGTGAAACTGCCCCAGTGATACGCCAGTTCGCGGCCTTAAGCCACGCCTACCAAGCCCGTCATCCCTCCGAGGCTGGTAAATTGGCACAAGAGAAATTTGAGTAAGATAACTGGCATTGACCTGGTAAAGAGTGGCTAACTCAAGTCACTGTATAGATCAAGCTGTCATCCAATTACATTCACGATATGTTGAACACGAATACGTAGGTCCATATCACTACAAATATTGTTTAACGCTAAAGCCTATTTTATATAATCAGCAGCATCAGAAATGAGTGCATACTATGAATCAACAAGTATTGGAGTATGTGGTATACATTGGTTTTCTTTTTGGTAAGCTTGATAGCAGAAGCAGCAAATTAAAAGGTTCGCATGAACTTACAATAAGATTCCTTGCTCCACGAGCAATGGCAAACAGTATCCTGTATGTGATTCTCATCCGACAAATTTTCAATGAACGTAGGCGTGAACCTTGAGATTTGACGCCACCTTAATGAGATAGTACTAAATCGACAACACGGCTCTACTAGAATCTATACAGAATTTGGACATAAATATTAGAAGCAAGAAGAAGTATGAAAGTTTAAAGTTTAACTCTGTTGTTTACTGTACTACAGTCTGCTACCTATCTACTGAATTAAGAGTGAAGACTTAAGGTTACATTTTGCTTAGCACTACTGCAACCATTCTAACGGGGTGGAAATATGGAAAGAAATTTGCACTCGACAAATCAGAGTTACTTTAATTTTGAAAACTAGCACTTGTAGCTATTTGTAACTTTTCTGATGAATTATATTGATGCTATTATGGATTTGAACAATTGTATGGTTGTTAATCAGTGCTAAATCCTGATTTCCCACCTGAAAAATATCGCTGCAAAATAGTGGTACTGAGGTGATTGACGTCAAGAGCAAGATGTGTTAAATTTGGTGTGCATTCTGTAATCATACGTAAGGAGTCGTCGAAAAGACGTGGAGTGGCAACCTGAATGTAGTGTGTGGACTTTGATACATTCAATGAAGACAAATCGGCGATGTTTGAAACGAGGGTCATCCATTGGATGTGTTGATGTTATTGGGACACATGAAAAAATTATTAATATTAGTATGCCAGATTAATACTTCTATCTGTAAAATTAGTTACAGTGACATCCTCCCAAATGGTTTACCGCAACGTGGCTGAGAGGTGTTCATAGAATTTTTATTCCAACATGGAAACCTAGCTATGAGTAAGCTTATCACTGCCTCTGTCTTGAAGACATAAAGTCACAAGGGACACATGCCCTGATCCATAGAGTACGGTGAATGCCTGTGGTAGATACCATGAGAACGCCTGAACAGGGCAATCTCATGAATACGTGGAACTACAGTCACACCTTCGAAACTTCGTAGTGCCGTCATAGTGAGCTCATAGTGAGTTGATGGCCTACAATGATGCGATGGCCCAAATCAGCTCGCGGTTGTCCCCCCAGGTGACCAAGTACGCCATCTTTCCAGGGTTGGCAAATTGGTACCAAAAAATCTGGGTAAAATAACTAGCACTGACTAGGTGGAGTGCCAAATTCAAGTCACTGTATAGACCAGTCACGAATTCAACAACCTTCACGATATCACGTTGAACACGAATGTGCAGGCACGTCATCTCAAAAAAGGATTGATCAGCGCCGAAACCTATCTTATCTTATCTTAAAAACGAATTCTGAGAGAATATCCTTTCCGAAAAGCATTTAGATTTAAATAACTTTTATGGAGGAGCAGAAAAAATCGACTAACTAGAAAACCTAAAAAGGAGAAATTAAGTATGAGTGGAAATATTGCGGCTTATCATATGAATGATATTTAAGAATGAGGTTCAAGGTTAAAAACTAATGATTCGTGGTGGTTAATCATTCAACCACTGTCGTATGTGATGATTATAAGTGTAGTAAACAAATGTAAAATATAAGATAGACTCCAGCACTCACAAAGAATTTAATCGATATCTATGTTAAATCATTGCACTATGATTTCAAGCTCAATTCTTATACATTTTCAAAAAATCTTACGGTAAGAATTGTGATTTTACTTCCAATGTATGGTAGAATCGTACTCAGAAGTGTGTTAGCATTACCGATCGCTGCCTATAAAGAAAAAACTTTGTGACACCTCAGTTATTATACTCAGATAGAATTTTTGCCTTTCTTTATTTTACATTAATGTTCATACTACGTCGAAAATTATAACCTCAACATTTGCATATTTTGTAACAAAAGCTAAATATCAATGTTACAAAATTAGCCATGTGATGAGTATACGAGGAAAAAAATACTATCAATGCGCGGTGAGAAGTTTTGTTGCACTTCAAGCGGCACATAAAGCTGAAAATCCAGCTTTTCATCTTCATGAAAGTGTTGACACAAAAAAAATCCTTTGTTATTCCTCAATAAAAAGTCTAAGCTTCACTTAGCTACAATATGACAAAGTAGGATTTAGCGCACTTAAGAATAACAATGATCACTTCATATGAAAGACACTATGCAAAATTACTTTTGAAAGGACGAGAAAAAAAAAAACGAGAAGAATCACGTACAATGCTTGCTTCTCGTATTGTAAGTTGAAGATTGATGCTTTCAAGATGAGGTTGAGCTTCAAGACTTCGAATAAGTTCTAACGGATCCTCATCACCATTAACTGATAAACGCAATGAATGAACAGTTGGTGGAAGTTCTGGTAGTATAACAAAATAATTACCTAAAAATAGAATGTTAACAAAAGATTTATCGATTCGTTAAATTATTGAAACATCACATAGTAGATATTAATACATTTTCCTCTTTTCCTCATAGGCAATTGTACGTTTTTTCCAGTGATATTGTATGTTTTTAAATAATAGATATAATACATTTAAAACGAATTACAAAAAAATAAGCTAATATCAACAATGGATGTACTTTTCTGTAGAGATAAGAAAGATTAGTGAGTATGAGTATTTCAAAAGAATTTCCTCAAACTACGGTATATTGCACATCACAATAAAACATTGAGTGACATAGAACGCAATGTGTGTTAGTAATGAAGAGAGTACAGGCATCGTGATTAATACTTATCGCAGACTACCGTATACTTAAGCGCTTCCTTAAGGGGAGAAATCATACAAATTATTCATAGCTCATAGTGTGGAGGACACTAACATAAAACACAACCTTTTTTTATATCATTTTATCAAGAAGACTAAGTCATCTACACTCTTGTAGAATTTTTGCATGTTAAATGCCGTAGATTAAAAAAAATATGTTTTTTATAGTATTTTAACAAATAACGACTAACGTAACTTGGTGAATTTACGCTAATTATGCAAATTCCGGGAGCGCAACGGCGCAGTGACTATGACTATGTGCCACGGTGACACGCAGGTCCAAACCAGTTCGTGGCCGCAACCCAGGCCTACCAAGCTCGTCATCCACCCGAGGTCGGTAAATTGGTACGAGGAATTTGGATAAGATAATTAGCATTGACTTAGTGAAGAGTGGTCAACTTAAGTCGCTGTATAGACGAAGCTCGTATTCAACCACCTTCACGATATCACATTGAACATGAATGCGTTGACGCGTCCTGCCACAAGGGATTGATCAACGCCGAAGCTTATCTTATGCTAATTTCAATGGTATTCATGAATTGCATATAAAATCGTACAAGAATAAGACGAACAGAATTAGGGCTTTAAAATAAAGGCGTGTAAAACTTCACTTCTTATATTTTATATCGTCTGAATTGAAGTATAAAGTAATCAATATGATTTTTGCTTAAAATATTTCCAACTTACCGTATAGATCGATATCGCGTAAATTGAAACCACAAAATTTGAACTGTATGGTCGACGGGAACTCATTGAAATTCTAAAACACTAAGTTGAAACGATAAGTCATACCTCATTCTAATTAGATGAATATTTTAAAGAACGCATCACATTGCAGTCACTCATACAACAGTTTTTACTACTTCATTAATAGAAACAACTTTTAATTATAAATATATCTAATCGATAATCATGAAATGATTACACTAATCAAATACTTTGTAAATATTTAAAGTAGGTTAGAGATAAATGACAAGATGATTTTTACGAAATGTTGTACTAATAAACCTCGTTAAAAAAGTGCGCTAATGAGAGTTGATAAATATTTGGACACCGAGTGGAAAGATGATGAAGAGAAGCAGCTGGATTGACTAGTGCAGGAAGAAAGTCTAATTCCAGTACCTAAATTATTAAAATTTAGTTCTATTAATGTTATAAAATCTTCAGATATAATTTCATTTAATTTCTTCTTGCTTAGAATGAAGTAGAGTAAATAAGAAACCGGAAAAAAAAACAAAAAATGTAAAGAACTCATAAGTATGTAAAAGCTTTTATATGAATATTTTTATATAGTATGTCTCTAGTGGAAGTGCAGTGGCAGAATTGATTGATGAAGGGTGGGCACAGTGACACACGCAAGTTCAGGTCCACCAAGTCGCCATTCAACCGCCTGGGTTCGGTGAATTGCTAACGGAGAAATCTGGATAAAACAACTACCTCTGATGTTTTGATCAACTTATGTCACTCTAAGGACTAGAATCGCATTCAATCACTTCCACAATATCACGTTAAAAAAGAATGCGTAGGCGTATCCCTCCATAAGAGAACTGATCAACATCAATGCTTATCTTATATCTTATCTATATCTCTAGTATCCTATTACTCAATAAGCTGCTTCAATAACAGTGCATTGTTTTTTTTTTCTATTCTATATCAGCCTCTATCATGCACAGATATTAGTGATAATAAGGTAAGTATGGAAAGTATGGATTTAGTTTTCTTTTCCAGAAATTAATACAATGATAATTCAATTGTGATTTGTGACGTAAAGACAATGACAAAAGATATCAGCACACCTGAGGAATGATTTACTAGGTGAGTCAAAGCATTACTCATTTTCCATTATTGATTAAGATGATGCTATAAAACAATTTAACGACTTATTTAATTCAACAAAATGAAATAATAATCAGTACTAATCATTTCTTCGAACGTCAACCAAATGAGTGAGGAAAAATCTTAACTTTTCATCATCAAAGTCTACTCATAAATAGTTTTTCTTTATTAACATAACATAATTTCTGTTTTCATTTTAGTTCAAGCTTTAGTTTTCCAATCATTTTTTCTTATAGCATAAAGTAGAACTGTAGATAAGAAAATAAAGTAATATTTTTGTAATACGGTAGAAAAAGTGAAAAACAAAAGCTACAGTAGTCATAAGCTATACAGAGGATATGTAAGCACTTGTCATAGATCCGGTTGAATCAGAATATTTCCCGCCTGAGTAAACATTATGAGCATTCTGAATCGTAAAATTATATTAGATTACTGTATGTAATAGCTTCCAGAAAACCAGCTTCTTTCAATCTTGGATATTCCTAATTGAATGATCATGTTGCCCTCAAAAAGGACTGCAATCACAGTGCCAGATACAGAAGAAACTTTTTTAAACAACTTCTTGAAGCTTGAGAAAACGATGGCAGGTGGTAATATCTGCTAGAAATCAAGCACAATACCTCCACAACATGGAATTTCAATCAGCCACTCAATCAAAATAGAGTA
>KN716336.1:113830-162802 GCA_000816705.1 Dictyocaulus viviparus
TGATGTTTAATAGAAATTGAAAAATTACTTTAAATTCGGAAAAAAAACACAGCTGTTAGCAGAAATTACAGCATAGAAACGTGTCGAAATTTCTTCGATCACGATGATCTTCGATTAAACATTTCGATCGATACTATATTGATTAGGAGGTGATAAGGACAATAGTGATTCTGATAGCATTCTTAATAATAGAGTAGATGGTAAATTGTAGTATGACGTGTTTGTTTGTGTGTTTTGTTGTTTATTGTTTGTTTGTGTTTCTAGGGCGGTGATAATAACAACAATCGAATCCTAAAAGTAGAAAAAAAAAAGCACTTGTGAACTCCTCAATAAAAATCGATATTTTTCTATTGCGTTGAAGCCCGTTTTACATGAAAGTACCTTCTAGAAAAACTACTGGATAAAAAGCATTCTGAAACAAGAAAAAAAAACGATTTTCCTCAATATAATTAATTTTATTTCGCAACAAAAAAAGTCTTTAACCATTTCTTAATGATAATAAAGATTTTATTAACTTTATAAAAATAGTTCACTTGTAGACGTTGCTAAAATTTCATATTGATTACTCACAGGCATTTATAGTAAAAAATCGATAATTTTTACAAATCAGACAAATTTGCGGTAGATCAAGAGTCAAGATGTTTTTCGATGTAGTAAAAATACCTAGCCAGTTGAAAATTATTGAACGTTGAATGATTTGAATTCTTCATTGGCTGGCTGAGTTCTATTGGAATTTCATGCCGAAGAAATTCCACGAATGTTAACGGAGAGATAAAAAGCTGACAAGAAGAAGCTAAGCCACTTTTTCGATAAGATCTTATCATATCAATTTTGAACTCATATCGTTTAGGAGGAAGGATATGAGGAATAATAGAATGTAAAAAGCAAAATTAACTAAAGTTCTTTTTATTTTCAACTGCTCTATCGTTAAATTTTTTCATACTATAAATCTTATAGTAAATAAGAGTAAAAAGAGGGAAAAAGTAGAAATAATTATCGATTATATTTTCTTTATTTCATTATAAACGTCAACATAGCGAAACTCAAACGAATAGATCACTTTGAGGTTGTCAGATTTTTGAGGATATGAGGAAAACATAATAGTAAAAGCAACGAAAACAAATCACAGATTCTAACGAAAATCATATTGGCACTTGAAGTGCTTTGTATTTTTCGTTTTTTTTTCTCTAAGCGAATGATTTAAAAAATGCACTAATGCGATTGTCAGTTGTTATTCCAGGAATCAGCTGACACAAAAGCAATATGAGTTAGAAAAAAAAATCGAACGATCAACCAACAAAACACCGAGGTCATTTATTAAATTCTACAGTTTCTTCTAGGAGATCAAATAGAGTTAATATCGTGTTATCCACGATCGATTTTTTTTCTTCTACGTCACACAAAAAAACGTGAAAAGTCGCAATACAAAAAAAAGTAAAACAAATAGCGTAATTTGCTGTTGCTAGTTATTGCCTACATTACTCGAAACTCATTACTCATATTACTACTCGAAAACTCAGCTTTCAAATGCAACTTACAGTATTTTGAAACTAAAAATCAATACAAAGTGCAAATCACATTTAGTAATAAGAGGTGTATTAAAGTGAACGATAAGCCTTAGTGTACTCATCTACCAGTGTGGAGATCATTCACGAACTCGTTTTTTTCATTAATATCGTCATGTTTGAATGTTAGTAATCTATGCGTTGTCTTCTGATGACCACCACCTTACCAAATCAATACTATTTACTCCCTCATATTATTCGAATACCAGTCGACTCTGCGAGGTAGAATGCTTAGTTTGATGGCTGGCACGTTCTACCATAGACACTTCTCTACATCTTATAGTAGTGGTCACAATAATTAAGTACAGGTATTTACCTTTAGTTTAGATATTTTTGAATCGATACATTATTACTGACGTCATTCTTTCAATTATCAGAAACCAACTGAAAATTAGACTTTTTATTGGAGTCAAATAAATATAGTGTATTAATTTAACTATTATTAGATATACTTATCGAAAATTGTACAGAAAAAAAAACTCGATAGTCAAAATGAAAAAGAATGACAAAGAAGGGCAAAAACCTTACGTAGGACACGATCAAAAGCTTAGAAGAAACGAATGAATGTTTTCAAAAAATGTACAGAGAAAGATAGATGGATAAAAAATTATAGAAAAGGTGAAGAACACAAAGCGGACATTATCTCGTTGAGAAAACCGTGAGCACGTGATGACGAGGATTACACAAAACGGAGGCATTGAGTCACATGAAGAGAAACTAAGATGAACGGAACATATACCCAGAGCGACGACGACGATGAGGAAGAAGAGGAAGACGAACTCGACGACGAAGAGAAATGTAGCAAATTGCCGACGATGATAAAATCACACAAGAACTAACATCATCAGAAGAACAAACGCCACTAAAATTCGAACATGTGAAAGTGTACAGGTTTATTTGCTATATTTTAGTAAACAAATCATTTCAAGGCACAAAGAGATGAGATGAAAGGGAACTATGAAAGACTTTCATTCTCGTTCTGTAAAATTCGATGAAGTTACTTGTTCTTTCAACACGTTACACATTCATTCCCTCGTGTCGTGGCAAATGTTGCCTCATGTGATTTGTCACGATATATCATTATATCGCTTTATCGTTTTTATTACCAATTCTATCATTATAGCGTAAAATAAGTTTTGACGTTGATCAATTCTGGTTGCCGGATGCGACTACGAATTCGTGTTCAACATGACATCAGGAGGGTGATTGGATGCTAGCCTCGTGTACGCAGTAATTTGAGTTGACTACTCTTCATCAAGTCAGTGCTGTTTATCTTACACATATTTTAAAGAATACTACTGTTATTAATTATGTTACCAATTTAATAATGCGAAATGAGATGTCAGGCTTAGTGGCTGCCGCGAACTGAACAGCACCTGCATGTCACTGTGGCACTTCCACCACTGCGCCACCGCTCTCCGAATCTCATTAGTATGTAATCATATTGATAATACTACTACCATTCTTTATTAATATTAATATTTTTACTATCAATTTCTTATTTATTAATGTTATATGTTGATTCTTTGTACTATTGATTTGAATAATCTTATTTGAATACAGTAATTATTACTTTGATGGTTGGTAATGGTAGTGCGTTTACTTTTCTGGCATAACTTAGAGCTTCATATTGTTTTTATTCTTAGTACAGGTTGATTTTCTAAATTGTTATTTATATTCATGTTTATTATTATTATTGCTTCTCATACTGTTAGTCTAGACATTATGAACACTTTTATGGGATAATGATAAGCATTGGCGTAATCTACGTCCATGTAGAGCTGCTCCACGCATTCGTTTTGATGTTATGGTGGTGTTTGAGCGAGGGTACAATGACGTGAGATGATCAGTCTGTTGTTAAGACAGTGCTGCTCACCTTTAGAGAATAGGCTGATGTCAATTCAACAACCTCCGAAAGATGGAAGGCTTAGTTGACTTGTGGTTGGACTTCAACCCGTACACATAGTGCCAACACTATGTGTCACTGTGGTCCCTGCTATCACTGCGCGGCCAAACACTAATTTAACTTTTTTAACTTTTTTTAATTGGCAATCGTAAAGATATAATTGTTATTACCAATATTACATGGTAATAAATGGATACCGCTTTTAACACAGTACATACAAGTCAAAAACTTCTGCTGTACGTCTGTTACAGGAGACCAACAATAGAATGACGGTGATGCAAAACAATAGAGTAAAGCTTTTTATCCGCTTAGAAAAGATCCATAGACGACATGTTTGTTGGTGATATACATTTCCTATTCTTTCATTCAATTTTCACCTCGTCGACTCATATGAGATCTCATTGTGACGTTTAACAGCCTTCCGTTTATAACTATCAAAGAATGTCGTATAATATGTGCTTCACTCTTCCATTTGAGAACATCAAAGCGTATTTTGCAGAAGTCAAGAAAATGCTAAAGATAAGGATAAGGCTCATGCTTGATCCAACTGGAATTCATTTAGCACATTTGGTTTCGAATACTTAATGTAGAAGATCGTTACAGTAAGACAGAAAAAACAAGTAAACAATAATTTTCATTGAAGCAGCTCAAAAAACAATTTAATATAAAGGAGTGTTGTCGAGACTTCGACAGTTGCTATGCTTGTTTGCCGCTTCTTTTCAACAAAGACTAGATACTTATTGCTTTTTTTACCACGATACGGAATTGATAACAAAAAGCTTCATTAGAAAAGTCTCTGCTTAATCACTTAAATGCTAGACTCTAACATCTTATCCAAAGGAAACCTTTTTTGGAATCCTCAATAATTTTTAAGTTGCGAGAGGAAGCAAAGAAAACGGTACAGCTCTACTAAAGAATAACATGGAAATCAACTTTTTCCAAGCTTGCAGTCACAGACTACATGCATTACCAGCACACAATTTGACAACGTGTCTTCAAAAATGGAAATATCATAACCAATGACCACGTCGCGCAAAACAGATAATGAGTTAAATCGTTCAGATCTTTGATCATTAAATTCGTCTTGATTCTTACACGAAACACTTCCCCATAAACAAGTGTTGAATGAGTGAGAATGGAATGAAAGAAATTATTTGAACCAGCGCATTACGTGAATACGGGTCAAATAAGTACTTGATTCAAAGTTAAATATGTATAAGGGGATAAGGAACACTGATTTGATAATTAGTGATCATCTCAGTGAGAATTTTCTTCATGCATTAACCTCCGCAGCATCATGACGACTACGAATGCATCGCACATCGAACAACGATACATTACACCCATGTCATTACTTATCTTGCCTTAATACTATTACTATTACTGCTATTATTCTAATGTATTTAAGATTTGTATTAACTATTATTCCTATAATTACTAACAGGTAAGTCTAATCGTTTCCAGTTTTCAATCATTTTTGTCATTGCCATTGTCATTGTTATATTCCACGTAGCTGAATGAATCATAGAACATGGGCTCTTGTGAGCACGAACCAGAATCCAGCAGATTCGCGGTCTGCTATAATATGGATGGTATTACGGTGGATTTTCACCGATAATCTTCGCCATAAACTAAGCAACACGAAATATTTTAGCATAATTCTTCCTGACGGTGCTGTTGTTGTAGCCTGCATTTATCATTTATATATTACTATTTTATGGATTTACTTCTGATATGAATCTTTGACAGCTAAAAGCCGTGTAATGTGGCGTCACACCAATCGGCAGATCGGCACTGAACAAAATTGCCTTGTAATTGTCCTAACATGTAAGTTGATTCAGAGGATGGAATTTAAGATTTTGATGTAAAGATCAGCTTATACCTTCTACATGCACGTAGATAAATATGTGGTGCGCGCGTATGCCTTCTTGTAAAAATTTGAAGATTATATTCTGCACTTACTCACAAATTGTTTACCTCCTCAACTTGGAACTGTTATTAGGCTTTCCATTTTGATATCAAAATCTAACCAATACTAAGCCTATCAAGAATCGCCGCCGACTTGATGAAATAAAGTCACAAGGAGGCACATCCCTCTGATCCATAAGAACCGTACTGCATTTCTGCGTCAAATGAAGGAATGCTCGAAAATAGGCGAAGTCTGACACTAGATCCAATTGCGACACATCTGACACGGCTGGTAATCAATGCTAATTGTAGAAGATTGTTACAGGAATATTCAAAAAAGATACGAACTGATCTGGAATATTGTCGGGATCTTTGTGATTATTGTGCTTCTCTGTTAGTTTTGCTTAATAAAAACAGGATACAGACTATTTTTTGCCATAATATGCAGCTGATAACGGAAAAGTTCTACACTGATCTTATTCGTTCGACAATTTCATTGTCAGATCTTTAAATACCCTTTGGATGTAAACCACTGAAAATTCTTCCTTATGAAATCTGGATTCCGTGGAAAAACATCAAAAGTGGCACATTATTTAGATCGGTTAAGATAATTGTTGACTTTCTTTGCTTACGTGGCCACAATGTACATGCGCTTCTAGTGCACTACATGACAAGATATCTTCAGAATGGAAAGGTCCCAGATCAGTGGAGAACCTCAAGCACACCACTAATGCGCAAAAATGAGGAAGAGGCGAAAGGATATTCAAAAAAGAGGTCATGTTGAAAACTGTAAGTTATGGGAACCCATTTTTGGTAGTTTTCATATCTAAGAAACCAAACCTAACGTATAGCTTGAGAAATCTATGAACATGTAGAAGAATACGGAAGACGAATCTCAAAAAGAGGTCATTGATCATATGAACAGATACAAAAATACTTGCTCACCTTTTTATCTTCATAGTTCTCCACTCACTTTTCTAGCGCTTGTATGGGTTTTTCCGAAATTTTTTCTCGTTTTTAAGCCAGGAAACACAACGTGGAACGGAATTTAGCAGTACTGCCTTCTGAAAAAGAAACCGGTATGGTACCTAAGAGAATACAAACCGTCTTCTGCGTGATCATCTGCAAGATATCCAGACGTGTTCAAGGAAAACGTCAGAAGGCTATATTCGCGGCTGCCAAGGATTTCAGGATCACGGAATGGACCGCGCTTGTGTTTCATGTAAGCAAAAGACCACCACCATAGACGAAGCAAGAAAAAAAACGAATGGAAGATTGGTGGAGCACGCACTACGTGTGACGACGGCCATCGCAGCAATCAAGTAAGTGAGTAGGCTGCACTTTTTCTTATCCAAAAGCTTGGGTTTGAACGAATTCGGTTTTACTAAATGGGCACCCGGTCCACTGTAATATAGACTGAAAAGTTGCGTATGAGAAACGATGTCTAGGTTTCCGTGGCGAACTTCCGCAAGCTCACTGTGGAGACGATAGCGAAACAGTAAAAACAAAGAACCCTATTTTCCTAAAGATAGAAAAGCATTTTATATGGCACTGTAGTACAAATAAAGAGAAGCTGCTTTAATCTTCTGCTAAAAATATGGACAATTGTATTCAAACTTATAACAGAATAAAGTGACTGTCTGTGTGTAAAACTTATTCGTCCTCTCACCACACCAAACTACGATAAATATGGAACTGAGGATATTGCGTGGACTCAGAGAAGTTCTACATGAAGAACCACACTTTCTAGAAAGTTGTTGGTAGTGATGTCAAGGTGAATGTACTGTAACGAAATAGATGACCTCATAGTGGATGACACAATTTGTCTGGAAGATATCGCTATTGCACCAAAATATTGCAGAAGATCGGATAATCGCTTTCGATCTTTCTTCCCGCCTAAACGAGAACTTGTCATTTTTAAGGAGCAATTTCCTCAAATTATCACGAATGAGAATTTATATTAGCTAACTAGTTTCTTAGATTTTCGTAACATACTGTCATTTTCACAATCGACGACGAATATGACTGGTCAATTTATTACCTCAATGAATAACAGTGCAAAAAATTGCTGACAATTCGAAAATCACTGAGTGAGGTTTACCTCCAGAACTTCTCAAGCTTATACACGGTCTATGCTAAGTAAAGTCACAGACTCTTGGTAGGGCTTTTGCAAGTAGAATAGCGGAAAGAAAAGAACTTTAGAGATAATAATAAAAGTAAATATGAATCATATGAAAAAGAAAAGAGTATAAGACCTATGAAGATTCACTAAACACAAACTCTATGCTCTTCGTTAAAAAAGTAAAGTATTTAACGCATCAGTAAGAACAACGGGAAAAATTATCTAGACTTCTACTTGGATATCTTGGGCACATTCGCCTATCATCATGTGAAGAGTAAAAAGACGATTAATATCCCTTGTCGATGGCGCGTTGTATTGAACTGACTCCGCCATCCTTTAGGGATCGGCTTTCAAAATCCAATGTCGTGCTCTATCGGCAAGAAATCGTGATAGATCTCGAATAGACAACAGCGACAGACAAAACTTTTGACAAAACAAGACAACAATCTATTCTGTGTCGTTCTCATTGAAACATTGTCTCGGCTTGTCCTCGTTCCTCTCCTCCTTTACTTAGGTTGCAGGTCAATGAATACTTAAAGCAGTCCTGTTGATGACAAAAAAAAGCCTAAAACTTTTACGGCATCGGTGATTATCGCCCAATCTGTCTGTTGTGTGTCGTCTATAGGCTTTCCACACGAACCATCGTAAAAGGATTGACATGACATCAGAGGATAAAAGTTAATGTTTCTCTATTATCGAATAAGTTTCTTAATTACAAAGCGGCTTCAACATCATCCATCATAGTGGTGTTCCTCTAACTCATTTGCATATTACTCAATCGTGGCCGGTAATCATGTAATCAGAAATAGTAGAAGTGATGTTTCAAAACTGAGTAATCATATTCAATTTTTGCAAATGATTTTAGTAGTGAAGAGTCCTATTAGTATTAGTGCTAGTATATTAATACTATCTATCCATTTTCCATTGCAATATTTTATTTTGTAACTTAAACATCAACCAATCAAAACTTCCCTCGTTCTTTTCATTTCTCGTGTCGAATACCGTTGTGCGATTGATGCACATTTAGTCGCATCACTCGTCCTTGTCGTCTGCATGTACGTTCGGATACGGTTGGTTGTAATTATGACCCGTGGACGAGATCGCGGACAATTCGCAACACCGTATACCGACATATCTTGAACGACCATCTACCGACAAATCACCACGTTCCCAGCCGCTAAACTCGTTTCATGCAACTCAAAACCAACAACGCCCTTCGAGTGTAGTACTTTAAGAAATGAAAAAGGAAAACTTGTTATAATCACGTAGTCATCTTTCATTTCATATTCTGAATTCAATGCTACTCAATCCATGAGAATTTGATATGAATTGGTTTTTTTTCCTTGAAGTTATGAGCTCGTTTGATTGTGACCACTTCTTTGATTTAATGTGGTTTTTACGTTACTGAGGTGAAAGAACTTTAACTCCACTTTCGTTACCTTATCTTCTTTTTTTCGCTTTTCAGTAGAAATATTCATATCGTTTAAATAAAGGTTTCTGTTCAACCGTCTATTTTTTCTCTTTTCTTTGTTCCATCTACGTTTTCTAAAAAAATACTGCCTTGTCATTCACCAGCACGGTTCTGTATTGTCTCGTAATGGTAATGGTGAAATTTTTTCTGTAGTTCTATGCAAATTGATCTTTAACAGCTTTTCAACAACTTCAATAGCTTCATTTCTTCAAAGTCATCGTTTCTGTCTCTTTTCAGGCGTCATTCTTTCTTTTTCTTTTGTTTTTAACGATGTTTCCTGTTTTTTTTGAATCATTTTTCTCCCATACCACCACTGTTAGTATTGAGTTTGTTCCCTCTTATCATGACATCACTATCATTTTCATATGAGTGTCATTCTATCATACAAGAACTCATTTCTCGTCAATCACTCTTGCAATATTAACACTCTTTGATAAATTTTCAGTATTCTCATCTACCATCAGAATGGTCGACCTATCTCTTTATCTTATGAAGAAGGCTTGTCAACAGAATCATCAACTTATTATTATGCATATTACATACACAATAATCGATAACACGTAATCGATATACTAGTCAGTACCATTTTTTCCTCAAAGATCACTTGGTTATTAACAGCAATATGAGTTATGAGGTTGTGAATAGCCTTTCGTATGACTACATATAAATATTTGTTCCTATCCATATTCATATCCGTTATTGAATCTACTATATTTCTAGTTTTAATAGTTTACCACTTGAACTGATAGTGTATTATACATAATGATCTTAAATATTATGTTATTATATCATGTAATAATTGATTAATTAATTTTTAATTAATAATATTAATAACTCATTGCTTTACTATTGAGTCAAACTGTTCATTTTTCTTTTTTGAGGTAGAATTTTCAAATAATATGATATGAAAAGAAATTAATCATTATCATAATGTTGACAAACGTTTTTCACAATGTTATTTAAACAATAGTGATATCGATTTTTTCAAATAGTCCTGTATGAGTATTGATTTCTAATGTCCATTTACAGATCGAAATGTTTCCATTATCAGTTTTTTTTTCTTCTGTCAATATTGAAGCCTATCATACTGATACTTTTTCATATTATTTCCGTTCTGACACAACTTATCACACATCGATTGTTTTCATGTAACTGCATTCAGTGTAGAATCTGTTAGAATACAAACTGTTTTATTATCAATCGGTACTCTTCTGTGAAACGAAGGCTGTAGTGACATGCAGGCCTGAATCAGTTTGTAGCCATCATCCAGCCGTCCATCCCTCCGGTGTCGGTAAATTGGTACCAGACAAATCTTGGTAAGATAACTAGTACTGACTTGGTGAGGAGTGCTTAAATCAAGTCGCTTTATAGACGAGGCTCACATTCAACCACCTCGACGATATCGCATTCAACACGAATGCGTAGGCCCATCTCGCCACAAGGGATTGATCAACGCCAAAGCTTATCTTATCTTATCTTATTCCTTCTGTATATTTGCTGCCTTTGTTGTTACGTGAATTTGTTTCTTTTCTACTTATTTTTATACGAGGTTTAAAAGAACTATCACCATTCAATAGGAACATGTCGTAGTCGATTTCTGTGATTAATGTCGTAAGCTGAATTTGCTACAGTAGAAAGATATTTGGGTGATATTGTTGTGAACGATGTAAATAACTCACAGGTGCTTCTAAGCAACTGCTTTGGTAATATTTGTTAGTTTTTGTTCTGTTATTTCATTCTTGGCTCGCTCCGGCATCGGAAGCGTTTTGATTTTTGAGACATGAAAATTTCGCGCTTCCTTACCTCAGTCGTACCTCTCTATTATAACTTAAATCGAATCAATCAATATACGTTTTACCTTGCAAGACAGTTAACGTATCATTCATCTAACCACCATTATCGTACCACAAGGAATCATCAGTTACAGGTTATATGATAATAATGAAGATAGGTATCACTTGATGCCGCACAAAGAATTCAACTGAGCTGTAAGCTACCGTATTGCATTCAAATCCTTTTAGCCGCCTTAATCGTAATGCAACTGTTTATCAGTCATAAATAATAAGAAAGGCGATGGATGATTAGTACAGGTATAAGTTGATGATGTCGGACGAATTAGACTAAGCTACAGATGATCGTGTTCAGTTCAAAGCTTTCTAACCACCGTAATCGTGGTGAAACTGCAATAGTACCAAGTTTTCAACGGAGCAAAAATGAGGAGGAATATCGGTGTTAGTTAATGAACGAATCCACTTGAGTCCACTTGAAGTTTCAATCAATCAAAGTCATCGATTTATCTGTCAATTTTCCTGTAATTTCCTCATGATTTCGAAATCCTCAATTCCTCAATTGTTGTTCAATTTTCACTAACATTCATTATTATTTCCACGTAATTTATTATGGTTCTTTTTGTAATTGTAAAATTTCCAAAAAGATATTCACCAGAATCTCAAAATAGTGTCCAATGTTGACGAGTTGCCAATAAAACTCGTATTCAAATATTCTACTTTTATTTTAATCTACTTCTTCTATAGTAATCATTTTTTTTCATCTATCAATCTTCTGAGGGAGATTTGTATTACTACACTTATTTACCTCAGTTTATCATTTTCTATAAATGTAGTAAAAGCTTAAAGATTGATTATTACA
This sequence comes from Dictyocaulus viviparus, assembly GCA_000816705.1. NCBI lineage: Eukaryota > Metazoa > Nematoda > Chromadorea > Rhabditida > Metastrongylidae > Dictyocaulus > Dictyocaulus viviparus. Next base: position 125,452 of record KN716336.1, read on the forward strand.
AGCAAAACATCATTCTATAAACAAAATTAGATCGATATGCAAATGATTGGAGAAACGAGAACGATGCCTACCAACTTTTGAACACCATCAGTAAATTACCTCATCTAGCTTATCTAAATTTTGTCACTAATTAATAGATGAAGGATTCTAAGATAAATTATCTGTCGAGGTAATTTCTCGAAATTTTTTCCTCTTTCGATGATAATTATGACAAGTTATTGAAGTATTACATTCCTGAAATTCATATATCCACAGTGTTGAGTCAATCACTCAGTCACAAAACTCGAAACCTCAAGTTTTGTGATCGTAATTATCTGCTGTTCAAAGTTTTGTAAACATTGTAAGAGTGTAAATTGCTTATATAATGATTTTCATTCAAAAATGATAAATATTTTTTATATTTTTCAATAATAATAGTTGCTAAAACTTTTTATTTTGAGCAATTAATTACATCCATAGACTTTTTTTAGCTTAGCGATTTGTTTTTAGACTCAAAAAGAAACACAGCTAACTTTCTGTTTTTTCTTATAATACACAAAAATTACCCAATAGGTTGTATAATGAATATTTTTCATAAACTGTCATGAGTTACAATGGTATGATATTCCGTAATTTTGAGTTAAGCAGAACCTTAGGATACAACTCCTTAGGATATCAACATCATACCATGACAACTTCTCATATGATAAGACATAATAGGCTTTAGCGTTTGTCGATTCCTTGTGGAGGCATACGCCCCCGCATGGAGGGACCCACAAACGATATATCGTGGAGATATGTTGAATGTGAACCTGTTGTACAACGACTTGAGTTGACCACTCTTAATCATGTCAGTGCAAGTTAACTTTCCATGATTTCTCTGGTTTTGATACCCGATGGTTTTAAGATTTACTAAACCTCGATGGATAGCAGGCTTGGTAGGCCTCTTGAGTGGGGCTGTGAATTGAATAAGGCCTGAGTTGTCTGTGCGTAAAAAAATTTGCATAAGATTTCGCGTCGATTCCTTATTGTTCAATGTACCTACGTCATTGGATTATATCGTAGAGCTGATTCAATACGATTCTCTTATACGCTATGATTCAAGCTGAACAATTTGTGCAATAATTTGCTAGGTGTTTTCCGTATTGAAATACCAATCACGGAGAAATGGGCCTAGATAGTCTGGGAGCGGTTGCGAACCTATGCTGATCCGAAGTTGCGTTTCTCAGTAGCACCTCTTACCACTACGCTACATGATTGAGTTGTACAAGAATTTGTACTCATAAATATATCCGTATAGGTGAATTTTTTCAAAGTTTACTTTTTTTTCCAGTATCTCGTTTTCAATTTTTCAAATGCAGTGTTGTACACGCAGATTTTTCATTTTTTTAAAATAAGTATGGCTTAATAATGCGGCAGATAATGGTGTTGATTTTTTCTATAATACTTCCAATACCAAGCTTAACTTAGTGCTATGGAAGTTAAAATCGTCACTATATTATTATAGCATTTAATCTGGCTAAAGCAGATTCAGACAGCTTACGCACTACCGTATCCGTCCTATCTGACACTACATTTTTCGTGATTACATATATAATTTTTTTTTCCCTTTCTTAATACTGTAACTCTATGTTGTAAAATACGTACAGAAAAAGCTATTGACTTGTTGCTAAACCAAATAGAAGCTCTTGTAAATCACTCGTTATTTGACTGAATGACCTACAGCTTTTACAGATTTGTAGATGCAGAACACAACTCAAATTAGCACACAATGATCAATATATATACGATTTTACGTAAACGTCATCTGTTAACATTCTTAATGGAGGAGTGACATGAAATCAACTTAACTAAACAGTAAAATGAAATTAAGTAAGTTAATAAAAGTTTGAAATCATCTAATTTGTACTATTGAACGATGAGTTGTGAGTACCATCACAATTGACAAAGATAATACAACGATGGCTAGCGGTATTCGAAACTTGAACAGTTCCTCCTCACAAATTATGTGAGGCTTAGCAACGTTGCGACGTTTACTTCTTGCTCAACTGTCGTCCGTCATAGTGCTTCTTATCGTACGATATCGATGTGATCCATTTCCTCACGTTAAAGCTTTTTGACATTAACTTATACCTCAGTCGTCCATTTTGTTTGTGATCGCCCAGATGTACGTTCGCACCTCTTTGAGTTGCTTTTATTACTGATGTTGTTATTTTGTCGTCGATTCCCTTGTACGATATGACCAGTTCACTTATATCTCGCACTGACAGACTATTCCTTTAGAACTTTAAGCTAAGGTATTTCACGAAATTCTAAGCCGCTTACAGTTCGTAGTTGATGGATCACCAAATGCTTCTACGATGATCCTATCATTTTCCTGTCATTATCATCTTAATAAAAACATTAATGATTCAGTACAGTGAGAATTGCTATTGTTGTAGATCATTAACGATCGATAATTGAAAATATGCTGATAAAGCATTGATGCACGCAAGTTTCATGTTTTTTTTTCTTGAATTTGAAATTCTTTAGCTCTATGGCGAGCGGGCACGGTTTTATGTTATCTCGATCAATATGTAAATTTTCTATGTGGTGCGTTTTCGTTAGTCTAATCGATCTTTTTACAGTAATATGTGATTGATCTTTGATGATTGTAACGAAAAAAATCGATAGCATATCTAAATCACTACGGCTTCAACAACACATTGTATGGACATCTTTTCACATTTAAAATGTCACAATAATCGGCCATACCAACCATTAACAATAACAAAATGACAAATTTTTAATGAGTAATCATTATAATAATATTTTTTTTTGTAGCGAAAAAACGAAATAAATGTCATCGTTACCGTCATTTTGCCTCGATCGTTATTGTTTTCCGAGAACACAGTACTCTATATATTTTTTTTTCTATTAAAAATAAATGACTTACAATTTTACACTTACAGAACAGCGTTACAGTAAAAATAAAACGATTCAAAAGTATCCTACAACCTCATTTCAATCAATAATCAAAGATGGTATTGATTTTACAACTAACGTGTGACCGGAAGAAAGATCAATATGGATATTTGGATGGGTAAAGCATTAAAGTTATTAGATTCATATCAGCTATCGAATATCGTTTCCATATTTTGAGTAACAACTCAAAAGACTCAAGGTATCAATCTCGTAGTATTATAACTCATTATATTTAATAGTGAATAAAATTTAATATCACTAATGACTCTTTGATTAAAATCCTTTGGTAATTAGTAGCTGAACTATTGGAGGGAAGTTCATTGAAATTTATCGTGTAGCATGCTTTTTCCTCTTACCTCACTATTCATCTCTCTCCTATTTATCTTAAAAGTGCCATAGCTATACATACAACTGATTTCTTCTATAGAAGTTGTTTACCGTATTTTACCATCATCTTACAGTTTAGAACTCATCATCCCTCAATGATGTGACTCTCTATACTTTAATTATTCTATGATTTTCATCTATTGCTCTTACGAGAATCCGAAGTTGCTTCCACGCTGAGTGATTTGGCTGTCATTTTTTTTCTCAGATTCTATGAAAAAAATTCTGGAAACCGATCACCACTATTACACAACTAATTTCTTTTAGATCTGCATATGTCTTGTGGCTGTTGTCTTTGAAACAGCTATGAATTAACTGAAATCATTTTGTTCCCTTAGGCAAAATTTCGAACTTCAGAAAACCTTTTCTAAAAAAATGCAGTTCTGAAAATTGATGGTACGAAACTATCTGACCTGTTTCCAATGTCTCTATACGGTTCTGATTTCTGTTTTTCTAGTGATGATCATAAAAAAACGCTTCTAAACATTCAACAAACAGTCTTGTAAAAAATCAATTGATTTGTTTGTAGATCACATACGAAGTATGTAATATGAGCTTATAGTATTATTTAGATTTGTGAATGTTCTGTATAACATAAAAATCCATTTCATGCCGACATCATGAAGATCAGCAACAAGTTATCGCTCACAGAAAAACAATTCATGATTGAGGTTGTTCATTGAGATAGTCATGGACATAATCGATAATTTTACATGATTTTTCGTTGAGGGCTATGCATCCATCAAAAGCATACTGATATTTGAATGCGATTTCTTACAAAGTTCATTTTGTTGGACAAATGAATGCCATTTGATCTTCGATCAAATGCTCTACCAACGACATCGCCTGAGAATTTTATTCTGAGAAATTTATGATACGTGAACACCCTAGTGAGAAATATGGCAATGTTTGGATTTTCCTCATTCAAACGCTATTCGTTGTACTGTTACATTAGAGCATGTTTGCTCATCATCAAAGATATTCGTTACGAAAATCGTTTGATTCCAATCTTAGGATTGCTGAATCGTATGATTCATAGAATATTTGACCTCTTCGAATCGATATCCATCACAATTATCGGTCGTTTCTTCGATGACTGCCACCCAAAGAAATCCATCAAGCAATGAGCTACGAGTTTGTTTATTTGTTATTGATATGGAGTGATCATAATGGCTATTGATCGAAAAACAAATCAACTCAACGACAAGTGGTTGTCAGTAGTCCTTCCTAAATAACTGCCATGCTTACTGAATACTTCAGTACTTCCAGTTTTTATTCATTATACAATTAAAATTTCCGGCTTCACATATCACTAATACGAAAAAATTTACATTTATATTTATTCATAGAAAATTAATAACAGAGAAAAAATTTTCAGAATCAGCTCATCCAAGAAAATTAATAACAGAGAAAAAATTTTCAGAATCAGCTCATCCAATCGCTCAACGTTATTTTCTTTGCAATTTATATAATTTTATAAATTTTTCTGAACAAATTTCAATAATGTACTCGAATAATTCTACATTTTTGTATTATCTTTTCTCTTTCTCTTTGAAATTTATTGTTTTAAAAAGAGGATAAAAACAAAACTCCTATGAAAAAGTAGTTTGACACCAGTTCGACGCAATCGCAACCTGTAAAAGATCTCCAAACATTTTTAGTTTACTTGTTTGTTGCCATTGTTACTGTAGTTGTCGCTATTGTTGTTGTTGTTGCTGTTTTTGTTGTTGTTTGTGATCTGTTCTTCTTCGTCAATCAAAAAAAAACAAGATCAATGAAATGAAGCAATCTAAAAAGTCGAAGTTGAAGGAGCTAGGTTTTCTCAATGTAAATACATAAAATATTATACTACACTGTTCTCGATAGAAATTCATACGTAAAAGGAAAAATTTTTCATTTGAATAACCGTTTTCAACTATGTGGAATTTGAAAAAAAAAAGTGTTAATCATAAACTACTATCTATTCAAATGTAATAATCAAAGCTATATGAATAATGGCGTTGAGTGACGACCACCTCATAACAATCGAAGACTATTTACTTGTTTTCATATTTGTAAACTCCCATGACTGTAGTGAAATGAAGGCGATTGTCGTCGCTTGAACGTGTGGGTAGCTTGCTTAAGGCGTTTTATCGTTAACGAACATGTTGTTCACACTATGGTACTAGTAGATTAATTCCCAGCAATTGATGACACTAACGACCAAAAGGGTGTGAATATTCGAAATGGCGAATGGGAAACACCCGCGATTCATCGAGAAGTTTCTGTTGATTCCCTCATCCGTCAAAGAACACCCGTCCCATCATTCTCACAATACAATAAATCACTAGAAAAATAATCGAAATAACGAATAAATATGAAATCTATTGATTCATTACACTTCTAATCACACTAGTATTTTGCCTTCGGTGATTTTTTCAAGAAATTTTTTCTCCTACCGTACATATTGAAATGTAATTTGTTCACTGTATCTTTGTAATCGATTTATCAATGATGAGTGTGACTAATAGAGATCATAGATAGATTACGATTAATAAAATCCGACTTATTGATAAAATTACATTGTGAGCATTTCAAACGTTTGTTCTTCTATTCGTTCATTATCGAATATACCACTTTCAATGAATTTGCAGAACATGAATGAATCCGCTAAAATGCTCTCCACGATGTTATCGCGATTCCTTTCGTATTATCCTCCTCGTTATTCCTCACATATTTCTGTTCGTGTCGATTTGGACCATGGAACAGATTCCGTTTCCTCACCTTAGATATCAATCTGTTAAGTTCTTGGATAGTACTATTGGAATCAAGGCTCTGCTGGCTTTTTCTTAATCAATCAGATTTCAGGAATCAACAGAAACAACCTTTATTTATTAGTTTATTTTATGATTATTTATTCGTTCATGTATTAAGCATAATTTTGCTCGAACTATCTTCAATTATACGATTAAGCTCGTTTGCATAAAATGAGTGTCATAAATTAACAAAAAGTATATGAAATAGTAGCACTACACAAAAGTGTTAATGAAATATCGAAAGATTAGACATCTAATGTAATCCGACTTGAATTAGGAAATGCTGCTAGAATTTTCTTTAGAGTTTTTTTTTTTGATTGTTTATCACTCGTTCATTTACTCAATCGTCCTCCCTAAATTTTCAGCTATCCTTTTTGCACCGAATAGATGTCCAGTTTTCTAAATGACGAACGACTATCACAAAGTCGAAATGAAGTTTCACTGTAGTCGTCGTGATCATTATCAAAATTGTCTTTATAAAGTCATAAAAGTATTAAGAATATAAAATCAATACTTAACGTCAATGAAAATCAATATTCTTAAGATCGTAAAGCGATTCGCTCTAGAAATATCGTTGACCTTACAGATTTCAGAGACATTTTCTTATCATAATGTTCGTTTCGTCACCACTGTGTTAAAATTTCCTCAGGATATCGATCAGTATAGCCGATCATCGATTGCAAAATGAAATACGCCTAAAAAACAACAATCATCATGCCACCAGCAATCGATATCTGGTCATTGTCATGCTACCTTAAATACCTCTATGTTAATAATTTACAATCGGCCATAAGTACTAAAGGTATAAGTCTGTTTGAAGTTCTGTAAGAACTCGACCTCAACGAAATTTTCACCAATCCATAGTTTCTTATCGCTCTTTCAGTTGTATTCGCTCGTTTTTTTCTCATTCATCTGCTAATTTTTAGGAGTCTTCCACCTCGGTCTGTGAGTATCGTAAGTGTTTCTTGATCTTTTATTTGGATTTATTTATTGATTTTACTGGATTTTCTAAAACGCGCTCCATAAAATTCTATTAGAAAAAAAACTTACTGCTAGAAAACTATTTAGTAATACTTTCATCAAATCATCCTAAAACGTTTTAACGTTTATCCATTCTTATCCTTTTCAATATCTTGATTTTTCATGCGACAGATAAACCCTTATGTGACATTTAGTGATAAAGCTTACAATGAAAAACAACATGAACAAATCAGGTGGAATACATTAGAAAGTGAAAGCTAACAACTAGTTATTGGATAGAAATAGATTTCTTTCCTCTTATTTTGACTCAGAACTCAGATTTTACCTCATACTTTACCTCTTCGATACCAACACTGTCGAATAATAAAGACAAAAAGTAAACTTAAACTCATTTCACTTGTGAAATTTTAGTACGGGCGGAAAAATCTTAGGTGACGTAAAAGCATCTCGATGAAACCGATTAAACAGACTAAATAAGCCAAAAAAAGATGAAGCATGCGAATCTTTTTATATACCTCATATTTATTTTATTCATCACATAATCGTGGAGATTACACATATTCATCTACAGTATTTAACGTCATCTGGTATTACAATGTTTTTTGTTTAAGAATCAACTGGTCAATTAAGTAAGTAAGGAAAAAATGTTTCAAAAAAATCGTCAACTAATTAAGAAACAAAGCTTATAACAGAAAAATATTTGAATTTGCCATTCAAAAACTAATTTGCTTGATTATTCGATGTATATTTTTTCTTAGAAGTCAGTGTAAATATGTATTCTCATTCTATCGCCATCCTCTAATGTGTTTAACTCGGGCCAGAGGTTGCCATAAACTGGTCACATAGCCATTCATTAATTTCGTACTCAACGTACACCTCTGTGAACACGTCCATTGAAATCACAGAGACACCACATTGAGGAGTTTTAGTTTACGACTTTGTGATCAAAAATCACTACGTTATAAAGTTATCCTATTAATTTGATGAGTTTCATGAGGTTGTTCTCATAGAGTGGCAGAGGTGCTAAACTAATTCGCTACTGTTTCTAGTTTTTCCTATCGTGATGAAATGAAATCCTCTGTCTAACCTGTATCTTTAGAATTGAAGTGTTTCCTTTCTGATACAAATCATATCGATTTCTATTGCAATAGTTTATTTGACGTTCGACCACAACTATTGAATGGCTTTAACATGGAGCGTGTCTGAAGGTGATCAGATGACTGGCGAACACGCCCATCTCGTGCTATCATTGCCACGCCCACAATTTCATGGCGAACACCTTCAATAGTAGTTAGTAGTGCCCTTGCATCAACTATTCAGATTTCAGACGGTAGTAATACAACCGTGATAGAATCGGTGTTGTTCCATAACATTACTCAATAGTTTTAAGGTATTTCTCAGAAAAAAAAATGCTCTTGTAGCTTTCTGAATTGAAATTTAATACAAGATCTAATATATACGTGTGATGAAGGTCGAATTTGAACTGTATTATCGTCATTGCATTTGACTCAACCTCACTTATGTTCTAAGCTGCAATCACTTCAAGTTATATTATTTCAAACGAGTTTTATCTTTACACATAAAAAATACTATTAACTACGTAACTGTTCTCACTATTACCTCAAGAATATCTTCTTCCTCAGAATTATCACTGCCCAATATACACTAGGAGTGTTTTTCCTCATTATTTTTATACCAATTTAATAGTAATATTTCTTATATATGTCAGTTACTTTATACTATTTACATTCTGCTATTTTCAATAATCTCAATTATTTTTTAGCAGCTGATTGTTTTGATTATCGTATAACGCGATCTATTTTCATTTTATGAATTTTTTTCTCAACTTTTTGTTCTGTCTAGTTCTTCATGCTTTTTTTTTTGTTTATTCTATACTTCGGGAGGACGCTACCTCATTTTCGTTTTAGGAATCGCTTCCTTACTCTAATCGCAGTTTTTTTTTCTTCTTCATGCTTTTCTGCTTATTCAATAATACCTTTTTGTTCTGGCTTAAACCGCGCTTTTCCCACCACCATTTGTCACCGACTCGTGGTCGTGCGTTGATAGCGAGCGTGTCCCTTTGATGCTGTCCGCCATTACAACCAGCTGCAAAAGACAAACGAAACACTCAGAGAGGAAGAGCGAAAATGATCGAGTCAGGAAGTCTAGTTTATTGAAGCTGCCTAGTAGATTATGTCAATGCAACCAGACGTTGATTTCTCGACCTCACCGTTCCTCCACTAATATCACAAAAATCACATTATTATAAAAACTAGGTTTTACTCGAATATTTTCACTCGTTATGTACCAACTATATTGTTATTCAGTAACGATATTAGTGTTTCAAAGTAGATAATGATCTTCATGTTCATCAACAATTATATCGTCTGTATCGATGAGGTATAAGTTATGGTAGTATGCAACACTAAGTATACGTATCGATTTTTCTTTGTGTTGATGGTACAACGTAGCAAATTCTTTATATTTGATAATCTCGTAGTTGTTTTTTTTTCTTTCGAAAATTCACCAGAATATCTCTGAAATAACCACATTTGATTCGTCAACAGAAAAACATTTATTTTTGAGGTAATCCATTCTGGAACAAACTGTCGTTATTGTCACTCAAACGAATTATGCTATTCAATTTCGTCCTTTTACTGGTATTTTGGCAATGACTCGAAAAAATTTTATTTTCCTCAATTTTTCAAAATAGTTTATTTTTTCTAATTTCTATGGTGAGGTATTAAGATACAAGTGACATTCAAATGTAAGAATTTGAGGATTCAACTCAATTTCTCTCTAGTACTTTCTCGGAGTTCGAAAATTTACGATACATTTAAGAGAACTTTATTGATTCTTGAAGAGTTCTGTTTATTGATAGTTTACGATTGTAGTGAAGAGAATTTTTCGATTGTAAGGTGAACAGAATAGATTTTTAATAATACATTTTCTAAAAGGAATGTGTTCAGTAAGCAATTGACATGGACTGTTATTATCGTATATAATATTTATTGTTAAGCTTAAGATAACTTTACTTAAGTTTTAAATCATTTAAACACTAATGACATTATTTGAGATGAAAGCGAATCTTCTCCCTATCCATCTCCTTTGTCTTATTTCCTGATTCTCTTACTTCTTCATTTCCACTTTCATAGGTCAAAGTTAATTCAACTCTTTATTAGCCTCATTTCAAAACGCGTAACCATCAATGAGATGCGGAATTACAGTAGTCGTCGGCGCGTGCGTATATAGCCTTTGCTCGTGTAGTGGGTTATGAGAACGTTCGCTGTCCAGTTGCATATCAACAAGCCGATCAACTCTTAAGATGAACGCAGGCGACAATTGGCGAATTTTCCCGTCACTCAGATATTTTCTATAGCCGCAGTCACTGCAGCCGTTAACGTCGTCGTCATCGTCGCCGCCGCCGACGCCGCCGCACCCGTAATCATTTGCTCATCGTAGTTGGCACAAGAAAATCGAATCGTATACCGAATTTTCTTGCGATCGTATCTTAATGGTGTCATTAAGATACGCATCGTCTCTCTACTCAATGTTGCGTTTTTGTTGGTGTCGCACAATGGTTACTGTATTGAGTATACAGTGGCGTTACAGTGGATTTAATACAGTCATTATAGACGTTTGTTAGCTTAACGCCCAAGGGATAAATGTAATTCCTCAATTTCACTCTTTCTACTATTCAGTCACATCTACGAAATCACTATAAGTATCCGAAATATGGAAGTATACCTGTTGAATTGCCTTATCAAATTAACGACCTTATACAATCTCATATTACGAAAGCTTATAAATGATGCTCAATTAGATTTTCTTGTTTTGATAATCAATTGGGTTACTCTAATTATTTTTCATGTATCTCAACATATTTTCTGATATCATTGTTAGTTATTTTAAAAAATCAATTCATCAACAATACAATCACTATGATGATCAATGATTTACAACCACTTGTTGGGAAATGATTGTGTATGACCTTCTCCAAGAAAACATGAAGCTATCGATCGAAGAAACTGCTTAAGTGACTTTTCGACCGCTTGTATTCTTCAATTTTGTTCTATCACAGATGCTGTGTTGAGGTTTGAAAGCGATGAAAATTTGATGGAGCAGAGTATTAAGGCTACACGGTGAATGTGGTATCTCTATCGAGCAAGTTTTTCCAAAATGTGGCTAATCGACTTGACAATGTGAGGTCGTACGTTATTTTAGAAAAGAATGACATCCAGTCGTTTCGATCGCTTCTCCTATTCTAGCGATTCGAATTTGTATCCTGCAGATTTTCACTTCCGAATTTCTGGTGTTAGCGTCTGGATTCGCCAGAAATCCTGCTATGGCAACTGGTCAGATAGAGTGAAGTTGACATCCACAGCCTACATCACTCTTATCAAAGAGTTTTCACTAGTGGTTCACAGTCCCGCAGTTAGTAATGTGGGATCAAGACACAATGCTGATCTTTTTGGTCGTCTTCCTTACATTGAACTCCAGCGTAAAGCATAATGGAACGTAACTGGTGCTGATCCATTTTGATCCTCAGTTAATTAACAAGCAGAGCGCGTGCCTTTTTATACACTTGTTTTACAGGAATAGCCCTTAACATGCGGCAAGCTTTAAGGCGATAACGCAATTTGAAAATCAAAAAAAAAACTGGATGGAACAACAGAGCAATTGTGGGGCAACCCAGAGGCATCCTGCATTATTTCAAGTATTTTTTTGAATAATTCTTATCTTTGTGCTCTCATTATAGTTCCTGCTCTTCTATTTATACCTTTATCGATTATTTACCTATTCATTAAATTATTTATATACGCATTGATCTTTTTTTCCATCATATTTCTTTCTTTTGATAACATCATACGTTTTATTTTTCTAAAAACAAACTATCGATTTTGCAGAGAATGCATGTGTCTCCCACCACACTATTCACGTATTCTCCACAAAGTCCAGATTTTTACGGCGATCGAAAGGTGAAGTTCGAAATATTTTTTCATCGATTTTTGTTGTTAAATTTGCATTAAATTTTCTCTAGTGGAAAACAGACGTAATCCTAATCGTAACGGGAAGTGGAAAATTACTTTCCATAATTAGCTTCATACAGTAGGAAAGGCGGTGATAGGTTTTTTTGAGTCTCACATCTGTACGATGATCAAGCATTCTAAGTGATCAAGCAACCAATAAGCTACAGAAGAATCACCCTGAATAGTAACTCGCATTTGTACTGGGACACGTGGCGCGTAACGCAGTCATACGAAAAGCCGCAGTACCTCTTATCGTTCGTATAAGCTTCAAGACAAATCAGACCTCCAATTGTTTCGCGATCGGTGAATAGATGCTGAAACAGTCTGGAAGTAAAAGCGACGCTGATATGATAAGGACTGGTGATCTTAAGTCAATAGGTGTAATGCTTGAATTCAATCACTACGCGATATCACAATGAAAACGAATGCCATAGACATAGAATAGAGTAGTGCCTACCTCTTTATCTTACTTTCTAAAAGTACTTAAGTAACGAGTTAGTTTTTCAGCTTTTCTTTTTTCAATTTGGTCTTAGTCGCGTCGCTTGTAAGACGTAAAATCAGAGATTCTAGATGAAGAAACCAATGATGGAAAAACTACGACGAAAGCGTATCAACGACTCCTTACTTTATCTGAAAGAATTCCTTCTTAATGTCTCACCACAGCAAAGGTGTATTCAGGTTTTTTTTTGAAATAATGCTTATTGTAAAATTTTCAAACTAGAAGGGAATTTTTATTGAAAATAAGCTTCTTCGAAAATTGACGTTGTGGAAAATTATGAGGATGATTTGGTGTTTTCAGCTCAAAATTGGAAAAAGCAGATATTTTGGAGTGGACAGTACGATATCTTGAAGAACAACGTGGAAATCATTCAACAGCAACTGGTGAACTCATAGGAGAAGCTTCTACTTTAATAATTACATTATCTACATTTTAGAATAGAAATCTATATTTCTATGGCTTCCAATCTAGTGCCAATGTCGTCTTTGTTTTCTTTTAAATATGTGACAAAAAGAAAAAATAAGCAAAATAAGGATTAAGAGGATATATGTGAGACGGTATATCAGTAAGTGCGAGCTTGAGTGCCACTTGAGGTTCCAAGTTTTGCGACCAACTCAGCATACGAAATAAGGATTGCTTAAAATGTATCAAAATTTCATCTTCTCGTATGTTCTAGTACGACTACATTTTGTCAGTTATACTGTAACTATTTTCGTAAAAAACGTATTTAGATTTGTTTGATAAGGTTTTTTTAATACATATATATATGGCTTCTTCCTTAATATTTATACACTAGTGTTTTATTCAGTTATCTTCTATCACAAAATCGAGTTATTGTTAAAAAGCTGTTTGTAATATGTCGAGAAACGGCAGAACTCATTGTGCACCACGAGCTCTGGTAGTGCATCTGCACATACTGGTGTACCAGAAGGGGAGCAGACACTTTGAATACGGCCGCAACACCTTTGCTCATCATCTGAATAATAAATACACATAACTGTTTTGTTTTGGAAATACAACTTTGTAAATTGAAATGACGCAAAAGGATTTTGAAAAATTGCTAAAGCTTTTAAAACTATTGGCACTTTTTTTTGCGCGAAAACCATTTAGTTGTATCCACTGGAATACATGAATGATTATTTACGTATTATTCATAAAAATTCATGTAGATTGCATTCAGAAACAGCAGCGGTATATCAAAGTGGTCGAGAAGAAGGATTTGCACGTGGATTTGCACATGCTTCTCAAACTGTTTTCTCATACTTACAAATGACCATGCCGCACGATTTTAATCCTCAAGCACAACAATTTCATCTCGGATTAGTACATCATCTGAAGTTTGTCATATTCTACCTCATCAATTTGATCATCAAATATGTTTATCACAAAGATTTTATCAAAAAATGAAGAAGTATTTTTTATTTATCAAAATTTTTCTCCTCATTTCAATTATTTCATTTCAATTCTTAACTAGCGCTGATGCGAACTAATTTAGTGCTGCGTTACCATCAAGATCTGGACTTCCGACATTACCACCAATATCTGAACCATCTAAATGGATACCGGGTACACCACCGACGTCTGACACATCGTCAAGTGAATCTCCTGAACCAACAGAGTTACATGCTAAAACGAAGAAATCCGTCAAAACGACTGCCTCCGAACTCGCTTTAGTTCCAACGAAAAAGGATCATTTTCGTAAGCCACCATTGAAAAAGGTTTGGCAACCTTGGCAGTGATGCGATATTTCACGTTGAAATACCTAAACAAGGACGTCAACTACGAATTAGATCTCAATCAACACGTGTTTTTGATTTATATCCTTCTATAGCTTCAAACTTGTTCCGGTATTTTGTATAATGTTGAATTTCTTTCGTTCGCCTATTGGTTTTCTATATTACGAAACATTATGTTTTTTTTATGCTTCTAATAATTTTATCCGTGTAATATCACGAAGTATCACAAATTATATGGTGTGAATAAAGTGAATAAACGTTTTTTTTTTCACATTAAGTGTTTCAGAATTTGTGATTGTGTTGGAATCGGTGCTGCTGTGATTCGTGAGAACGTCTTGCTCCGTGCAGTTTATCAACTGTCATATTTGCCTTTCCCACATGAGAATATATTTGAGACTGAAACGCTAACGTTGATAAACTAGATAGCACTAAATGAGAAATCTAACTGAACGTCCGAAAAATTTTGATAAAACACCCTTAAAGAACAACCAAATTGTTTGGTTGTTTGATTGTTTGTTTATTTGTTTATTTATTGTTGCTCAATGTTTCAGGCTTTTCTACAAGTCAGCTGACTAAGGCTTTTGTAAGTATTTTTAATGAGGATCAGATTTCTGAATTTCGATTGTTTCAACAAATTAAGAAGAAAACAGAATAGAAAATAATGATGGAAATCAGAGAGAAGAACGTTAAATTAGGTTAAGAAGATTTTCTACCAGTTTTCCGATTCCTTTTAACACTAATAAATCAGCAATCAAAGCTACACAACCGGTTTTTCATCCTTACTTTACACTTTTTTTTTCTATTTTTACTCACAGTACTATAAAATTAAGTTTGTACTAAAGTCACCTTATGTTTTCCTCAATGCAGTTATCTTAATTATACTAATTTTTATTTCATTTAGACAAAACAAAATGTTTTAATAAACTCATGTGATCTCAAGTGTTATACAGATTCAGCTATGTTTTCTATAATAGTTAGCTTAACATAAAGGCGACGATTGGTCGTCCTTTCATAACCGATCGATGAACACTGTGTGAATTACGGTAGTTAGGACGTAAATGGTACGGTATTCGGCGAAATCGTCTACAAACGCTATGCGTCAATGTTATAGAGGAATGATGTGACTATGCAGTACAGAAAAAAAAGAGAATGATTTGATTCATGCGATTCAATTTTGTCACTAAACGAGTGTTATCCGTAAACACTTTGCTATGATATTACTATTGTCTATCACAATCATTAGAAGTTCACAATCTCACTCTGTCTCTCACGAGTCTCTGTCACTCGTTGATTATTTGTTTTGTCGTCGTCGTTGAATCTGTTATTGTTTTTGAAACTGTAAAGATGGTGATGTCGGATTGATTATGCCAAACAATTGAAAGACTCAGAAATCATTAGATTGTCGCACCACGTTAGATCGTTACCATCACGAATCGACGCAACAAATTATACGCCTCCCCGCTGATAGCTGATAAACGGGAGGTTTCGTATTACGTGGAGAATATTTACTGTTTTAGCTTTTTCCTGTCTAGCATCATATTTCGCACAGAGTATTTGATGTCGTAAAATATCTATAACTAACCGCAAAGCATAATCAAACGTAACTGGCACTAATCCATTTTGACTCTCGAACTCTAATTAACTCGTTACGCTCGCAGCCTTTTACAACTTCTTAGCTAAAACTACGAGAACAACCTCCAGCATATCACGACTTTTTTGTAGCAGCCCGATTCCGAAATACTAAAATAAACTAAACAAAGTTGTAGTTAAAAGAAAGTTAGTTGACAGTCTGTCTAGCCAGTATATGTGAATGAATAAATTTCGCGTTGGACAGAGTTACAGGATATTATGGAAGAGGTGAGGGACATGCATACTTGTATACAACTGAGGAGTCGAAGAATAATAGGGCTGTAAAACATCCAATGTAAATGGCGTTAATCCACTTTGCTCATTGGTGAATTTATGTCTTCCTCCATGACATGTTTTTCATTCAAATATCATCCTCAATTTCCTAAATATTGTTCACTTGATTCATTTCTCTCTCTCTCTCTCTCTCTTTCTTCCTTTATGTATATATTGCAACTCACACAAGCACTCCTACGCTCTTCAGTCCTCATTTTGTTACCTCCTCAGTCCTGAGTTGTTCTAATATCATATTCATTTGTATGATGTTAAAATTAGTGTTAATTAATGTCTATTACATAGATTTATAAAGGAGTGAAGGAGTGAACCACAAAGCTTTGCATTTGATAGATTTTACATATTCTGTACAAAAATACATTAATATACTGTATAAATTAAAAGACTGTGCTGCAAAAAGTGATTCATTCACTACATATTGTTGTCGAAAAATTCCCACATTGTTTAATGAACCAGATAGTTTTGTTACATCAACGTTTTCCTCGTGCTTAATTTAAAAATAGTTTGTTTACTTGTTTGTCGTTACAAAATGTTATGATTATTAGAGATCTGCACGAATATTTTTTACATGAGGAAAGAAAGAGTTGTTAATTTGACGGAGTAAACAAGCCAAGAAGGATGTGTAGTAAACGAGATTTGAACTTGGCAAAGAAATTGATTACGTGTGGTCAAAAGCTGTAAAAATATCATTTCTAGTCAACACTGTAATGATTCTCATATTACTTTAAACTCACTGGCCTTCATAAAACATGAATAAAAAATCAATACATCTTCTGTGGATCTATAAAAATCATCACCAGCTGATCACCAATTCTTCGTCATTTACTGTCGATAATTCTAAATATTATGTATGTAACAGCTTTATACTGAGAATTCATTCAGAAGATTTCTGTTCAACAGATCAACTACGACGACGGTGTCTTCAGATACATCAGACGTCATCGCCATGAGATAAAGATATGGTAACGGTTGACGTCTAAGAAGTGTAACTTGCTAGTATGAAACCGTAGATGATGTTCAAAATAACAATATTCGATTTACTCCATACATTAATTATTTAACTCTTACTTATTAGACTGAACGTTAGCCGTTTCTTGATCACTCTACGATTCACTAAGTCAACTTCTATGCATAATGATAAGCAATCAAAAGAAGAAGATCTTCATGTCGACGTCTTCATTTTCAAGCTCAAAAGAATTCAGTGTTAAATGGAATGTTGTAAAATTTTCACATGGAAACAAGCAAGTAGCGTTTTTACCTAGATTCTTTTTATTAACATTCTAAAAATTGCTTATTTATCCAATTTATTTTTTCAAACATTTTCTTCAAGTTCATGAAAACAAATGCAGGAAAGTTATTTTTAGGTTCACTTACTTATAGTGTTAGTTTTCTGTATCCAACGTAACCAAGGAGGCTACGAAACTCAAAACCTCACTTGGAACTCGCTTCTCGTAGATTTGCCGTATGGCAATATGATATTGGATATAAGTTATTATTACTATCTGTAGAAATAATTACTACCATCATTATTACAGTATTACTATCTACAAAAAAATCTACAAGTCATATATCAGTTAAGCAGTGATGAAAGATATAATAATAATAACAACATAAACTCTACCTCATCCATGACATGTATTTCCTCACTATGTACTCATAGAGAAACATTATAAGATCATTTAAGAAGTTTTACTAGGCCAGAATATCTGCTTATGCGAGAAAAAACACTGATATAAAAGTGATAATATGTACTCCATTTTTTTTTTCAACGAACTAAACCGCATAATTTTCTTATGCCGATGTGATTTTTTCCTTCTTTGATGATGGTGACGAGCGATTGTTCCACCTCTCATAAATACTGTCAAGGGCGTTACGTTGTCGTGATGAACTTGTCGACAGATGGATGATGCGCGAAAAATTCTTCATCGAATGAAAAATATGTTAAAATGAGGAAAGAAAATGAGAAAAACTAAAGAAAAAAAACGCATCATAGTATTTTTGATAAGGCTTCTCACTCACATATACTGATGAGAATAATTATGCACTCTACACATCTTACATCATTATATATTTGTAAAAAATATATATGCGGGATCCCAATGGCACAGTGGTGGAGGTCCAACAGTGACACGCAGGTCCGAATCAGTTCGCGGCCGTCCTCCCAGACCAATCAAGCCCGCCATCCCTCCGCGGTTGGTAAATTGGTACCAGAGAAATCTGGGTAGGAAACTAGTACCGTCCTGTTGAACAGTGATGAACTCAAACCACTGTGTAGACCAGGCTCGTATTTAACCACCTCCAATGATATCACGTTGAACATGAATGTTACGGGCGTTCCGATATAATGTCATTTTCAAATTCAAAATGATCCACTTTGTTATAAGTATGGAAAATTATCTTAATTGATGACTTCGTTTATGATTCGAAGAGATGATCAGCACCAAATCCACACCTGACTATCAATGGCCACAAGGTGATTTGTAGTGATTTGTTCGACGGAATTCCATGAGTATCCTAAAGAATACTGTTGTGTTTTCGATTCAACGTTCAACGTGCTCAGTTAGCTTAATCACTATATAGTTTGTACATTAACTGAAGAAGCTCATTGAGTTTGAGTTCTTTTAAGCCTGTCAAGTCATATATCATTTTTCAAATCTTCATCTAATCCCTCCAATAAATTCAAAAAATATCTAACCGCTATTTGGACCTTTCATTCTGTTTAATTTGAAAACAGGACACACTGCGCTGTCATTTCGTAATATTTCAACTCGTGACTGATCTAGTAAATCATTTTCAAATTCTCTATTGATCCGCGATTTTTTTGATCTATTCCATTTCTTGTGAAATATTACCGGATGTGATTATAAATTGGGATAGAGATAACGGTGAAATAATTTTCTAAGCATTACTTTTTTGTTTCGAAGGATAAGAAAAGTACAAAATAGGATCGTCTCCCTTTGATTAACACCTATGGGAACCACACAATCGCCTTCTACGTGATGTCGTGAAGATGACTGAATAGTACACTAATATATACATTGACACTTCACAACCTTGACCAGACTTCCCCGATTCAGTTCTGAGAAATCTCCTAGAATCTCTTGTATCAATCGGATGTACAGGACCATGGTAGGTCTGGAAGCGGCCGTAAACCTGTACATCACGGCAGCAACTCCTGAAGCAGCTCTACGTTACGTGGAGCCAAATTCCGAGCTGTTGAAGCGGAAGTATAGGTATTAGTTTTACAAAACACTGATAGCGTGATAAGAATAAAAAAAATTACGTTGAAATACACGATTGTTGAATAGTTAAGACTTAACTGACCGTTGAAACTGTATAGTAAAAAAATTTGAATAAATAATAACGGAAGTTCATCTTTGAATTTAGTCGTAGAGTTTAATGAACCTCATTAAGTGATAGTAAATAGTAATAATAGTTAAGA
This sequence comes from Dictyocaulus viviparus, assembly GCA_000816705.1. NCBI lineage: Eukaryota > Metazoa > Nematoda > Chromadorea > Rhabditida > Metastrongylidae > Dictyocaulus > Dictyocaulus viviparus. The sequence goes on from KN716336.1 coordinate 145,182, forward strand.
ATATAATTTATAAAGCTCTAAATTTTAGTAATGAATAATAAATGACACAAAGTATTCGTAATTGGTGAGAACATTAACATTTTACAAATTAAAGAATGTATTGAAATGTATTACTTCAAGCAAATAGGCCTCAAAAATTTGAGCTACTGAGGTTTTGTGTATGTCATTCATTTGTCTATGCCAACATCATTTGTTTTGAATAAAAGGATTGAAGCGGAAGTCTGTAGACTCGTGAAAATGTATGGAGGTAATTTTTATGAGGTGCCACGACTTATTGCAGAAATCTAAGCGAAAAAGTATGTAGAGGGCATTTAACCAACGCATCAACACTAGAAACGGTAGTACAATAGCGGCAGCAATGAGGACTACGATAGAGGTCGGCTCAGTGATAAGAAGTCCTACATGCTTTCGAACAATCAATGGAACGGTATTACATATAACCACAATGTAAATAATGTCGTCATGAGCTATGTAGCGAATTCGTGCTAAGAATATGCGCTGGACTGAGTTGATGGATAACTCATATCCTCAAAGCAAAAGCACAATATAGTTCGTCCCATCAAACTGATAACAGTTTATTGTGGAGTTTTTTATTGTAGAGAAAAAAAAACCAAACGACATCTACGACGAGCTCATCGAACGTGTCGTCAATGTGGCAGGCAGTTGGCGGCGCCATTCGTTTAAAATGTTAATCGACAACTGAAAAAAAACGAACTAGCCAGTGTTCACAACAATAAACTTGTGAAAGCTATATTCTTTTTTTTTCCATGATGTCAACGTGGTGTTTTTTGCATAAGTCGTAAGCTTTTTTTTTTGCTTTTCGACAATTTCAATGCCATTAAAAAAGTGATGGTGAGTGAAATGTGAGAACATTACTGGAAAGAAGTTTTGAAAAAGCTCGAAATGTTGTTTCACAGAAACATTATGGACGTTCAACAATATCCAACATAGAACAACGTTGCTGTTAACAGAACAACAGAAGAGTGTCTCTAACTAAATCACATTCGAAAAAATAACAAAATCTCAAATCGGGATATAATCATACTTCTGTATTTTTATTTTATAATTATCGTAATAGTATTAATATTCTGCAATGACATTGTAAAATCTGTCACTATCCAGATGGATTTCTTAAGCGGCATTGAACAAGCTGCTCGATGTGATATTATCATAATCAATTTCAAACACAGAATCAAAGTCACAAATTATTATTGTTGAGTCATTGTTTTTTGATTTGGAGGTTTGGCACTATTTGAAAACGCTTTGAAGAATTTTCTCGTTTGATATCTTACTTTCTTGCGCAAGAATTCTGATTCGAACCTCAACATCAACTCCGCTCCGCTGTGTCTTTGCATTCAATGTTTTCCCAGTGTTGTATTTTTTCGCAATTCACTTCTCCATCTAGGCGCTCCAGAATTCGAATGCAAAGCTGCTCTTCTGTTTCACCAACATTTTTCTCTCCACAAGCTTCGTATGAGATGAGGTACACTGTGATTGAAATCATAGAATCACCTCTACTCTTTCTGATTACTCTTTCTTATGATCTTATCCAGGGTCGAAATCGGAATCCTTGCGCAGAAAGGAAAGACATCAAGAAGAAAATTCTTGGAAGCGGTTTCTTTTATTGTCAAAATACTCTAACTTAACAAAATACGATGGAAATATCCTATAGAATAGGAAACATGTTGAACCAATTTAGGCCTTTAGGATTGGGGTATTGACGAAATGTTAATGACTATTCATTAAAGACTTTGTAACGCCGACCTCGTGTTATTGCTGAAAAAGAGAAAGCGAAGATAATTTAATACCAAGTGAGGCTAGTACCAAGCACCACTGAGGTTAAGATATAGCCACTCTTGGAAAATTCTCTGCTATCTTTATTATTTTTGCAATTGTCTGACTTGTATTGTTATTAATATTTCGGTGCTATTTTTACTAACAGAGCGGTAACAACTTAGCGAATCATTATTGATATAACATTCTCATGAAGTGGGGTCAATGAGGACTGCTCCTTTGCACCTTGAAAACCTTGAGGTATTATCAACTAGGTTGAACAGGCATCCGAACAACTATATGAACACATAGCAAACTTTTCGAGCAAATCCTATCCCTATGCGTTCTATTCACATCGCTAAGTAATGCTGGGAGTTAGATCTCCACCTGAGGTCATTATTCACAATCAACCATGAGAAACAGTGATCTTTATTGACATTTGTTAGGGATGACAAAAAATAACATTGTTCCATCAGTTGAAAAAATGTGAAATGAAGCAAAAAAATCATCGGTGATTCTACAGTGATAAGAACCTGGTTTATTTTTTCTTTAGAAAGTTATTATATTGAGAAAGTAAGGAATGCTGTAAAAATTACAACAGTATAGGATATTCAATTAGAAATAATAAGTGAAGTGTTCAGTGATCAAAGATCACCTATCGATTTCATGGTGCATCTGAATGAACAAGCTCACACGAAGGTTGATCAACGCCACAGCTGTAATTTCTGCTTATATATATATTTTGAACAAGAAATATATTCCTCTGATTTTATTCTTTTAATTTGAACAATCATCGCAATAGAAAAAATACAACGAAAGAAATGGAAACGGAATGTTCAAACAAGAAGGTGTAAGGCATCGGGATAGGCATCGGTGTAATCTATCTTTCTGTGGAAATCCGCCACTCACTCGAATTAAACAGGAAAACTTTATTTGCAAGTCAGTGCTGATTACTCTGGCGGGATGAAGTTGGAACATCCAATCCAATATGGCCTTGTGAAGTTCGAAGTTCACGGTCTCCTGCAGGCCATAGCTTCGAATTTCCTCTCTCACTTGTGTGACTTTTGGAAGCCCTAGTATTCCCTTTTCGATGGGGCTCTAAAATGCACTTAATGATCACTCATTCTGCTGTTGAAATGTCCAAAGTTTCTAAGCAGCCGTTGAACCACGAAGAGCCGTAGTGACAAAGGAAGACTCCTATGGTATGGTCCCTAATAAGATTGTATTCTTTGATCTCCTCACTACGTTTTCGACGCTTCTGTATATTTCATAAGCCGTTCGTTTCTCTCTGTTTACTAGCACTGTGTAGCTTATCATATTGACTTTCTAAACTGCACACACACACATAATCATATAATCAAAACATAAGCCTAAGAACAAGAATATATTAAAGAAACTGACACCAAGTCCCATATATCCTCAAGTGAAATTTGAAGTTTCTAAAGTTTCTTACCACTATCAATAGAAGAAGTTGTGGCGAGAAATATATCGGTGAGAATTGAAACTCCGGCTCTGCATCCGAATAAAAGTGCATCTAGATGGAAAAGCGAGACGTGAAAAAAAAACAGTCTTCTAGGAAAATCTAGAATGCAGAGACACAATGGCGAGGTTTAAATCAGAATTCTTGCATTTTTTGAAAAGCGCTTTGGATTAATATCAAAACGCTAGATTAAACAGGAAATTCTATGTCAATTATGTGATCCATTCAATCAAATAGCATCGTTAACCTTACAAAGAAAAATTTTGTACTCAGAGTTGTGCTGAGATGGCCGCAAAACTCGGAACGTCAGACGGGACTGGAATCCGCACTTACAGATATCCGGTCCGCCGTGCTTTCCATTACACCAACGAGGCCCTTGCTCTGCAACCACTCAATGCTTCACTTATAGTAAGTGGGTACCATTATCAGCACTTGCCCGCCAACGGGTACGATCTAGTGAGCCGATATCGGCATTACATCCAGTTAAGCTGATAACTGCGGGATAACCAAGCATCAAGTGGTCGCAGAGCAAGGGCCTCGGTAGTGTAATGGATCAGCACGCAAACCGGATATCTGTAAGTGCGGGTTCCAGTCCCGTCTGAGGTTCCGAGTTTTGCGGCCATCTCAGCACAACTATGGACATTATAATATATCATTGCAAAATAAAATAAAATTACGAATTTGTACTCAAAGTTCGAACAATCCATTTCCAAAAAAGGTGAGTATTTGGCTGGGTGTTGTGAAAAACCGAGCTCATAAACGGCATACAACATTAAGATTTGTGTCAGTTATCAACGTAGTAAATTTTGTTAAACAACACACACAGTTTTGCTAATACTTCATAGACTTAGAACGTTACATACCAATAACTAGTGCATGTAAAGCTCAAACAATGTACTGATTAGGATTGGCGGTAAAATTTTCAAATGAATTTGATCTAATCCGCATGCTACACAACTTCTTATCGACGGACTCTATTGGATTTCGGATGGTGAATTTAGCAAACTTCATTAATACTGTTAATAACGATATCTTTCCAAAAGCTGAAACTTTCTGATAAACGGTTGTACTTTGTATGCACAAATCATTGCCTTAGTGCTTACACATATAGGCAGCATAGTTTAACTCTAAGACTTACAGCAGCTTTCCGTGCTCTGCGTACCCAACTATGCCATATTGAGGGCTCTTTTGAGTCAGGAAAATGCGGCTTGTTGCTTTAACTATGTTTTGCAATTGCCCACTACTAACTTACAAAGCTGTTACGCGGAGCTAAATATTGTTAGCTCATGGTCAGCTTGTCAGTCAGTCCAAAGTTGACTGACATTTATTCATTAGACTAGATTCCTAACCGCCTTTCTAGTGCTTCGTAGTCATATGATTGTGAGCTCTTAGCTTAAACGACGTAGGAGATACCACTCGCATACACTTGATCACAGACATGCCTTCATGGATGAATATACCTATGTGCACACAGATTTCATGGGTCCATTCATCACTGCAGAATCAAGGATTTTATCCTTTGAATCCACCTGCTATCCTACGACATGTGAAAAGCTTATGGTCTCCCTGATTTACCCCTTATCCGTTAGCTAGGAGTCGCTCCAAGTAAGTTGCTTCGCGACTTATCGACTTGAAATCCCTCTGGTGAAGTAAATCTTGGAACAATTTCAGACTTGATTATATCCAACCTTTATATAACTTCTTTATTAAGCTAATGTTGAAAAGAGTGACGCTGTTATCAGCAGAAACAGATTATTTTCCACAACACCACAGTGATTGAGAATACTTATTAAATGTATAGAGAAAGAAATAATATCTGTCAAACTGTCTACCTTCTATTGTATGAAAGCGAAGGTAAAGCGTGAGAATAGGATAAGAATAAGCATTGGTGCAATCCTTTCTTTTGAAAAGATTGATCATCCATTCGTTGTTGTGGTGGAGATGTTTGAATGGAAGGATAAGGTTAAACACTCGTATAAAGCTAAATATAAATAGGTTAAAACTTATATCATATAAAGAGTTCATAACAAGTGTAAATGAGACTTGAGATGATGTAGACGTTTTGTTTCGCAATTACTTGCGAGTCAGAAGAAAATGTTCGCGACTCAAGTCACGAATTTTCCTCAAAAGCCGAAATAGATACCGTTGCTGTCACCATGTACGATGAAGACCACCACCACGGACAGACAACAGCTTGAAAGGAAATAAATTCGTAGAACTGTCATGACTCGCACAACCTGCGAAGGCGTGCCAGGCCATTCAAGTAAGTAAGACTGCTACAGTATCTATACTTAATTAATAATGGTTATTAATATTGACAATTTGTATTTCACTTGAATTTTTACTACATTGTTGATAACATAATCGTCAAAAGATAAGATAAGATAATTGTTGGCGTTGATCAATCCCTTGTGGCGGGATACGCCAACGCATTCGTGTTCAACGTGATATCGTGGAGGTGGTTGAATGCGTGCCTGGTCTATACAATGACTTGAGTTGACCAATCTTCACCAAGCCAGTGCCAGTTATCTTACCCAGATTCCTCTGGTACCAATTTACCGACCCCGGAAGGATGGCGGGCTTAGTAGGCCTGGAAGTGGCCGCAAATTGATTCGGGTTTGCGTGTCACTGCGGCACCTCCACCACTGAGCCAATGGAAATTTATTTTTAAAAAATATACCAAATTTTACGAAGTTGCCAAAGTGTAGGAATCTTTGATTACAAATTATTTTAATGACTCAAAGATTATTCTATAGGGGGTACCATAGTGATACATGAGCATGAATCATTATTGTACAACTGTTTCCAACCGCCTCCAGACAAGCACTCCATCTCAATGATTGGTTTTGATGAATTTGTCTCTTCGACAACATTCGGCACTTCTCTTCCGCTCTCTTCACATTAATCCACTCCACATTTTCAAACGCTTCGTCTTCTAAACATACGACTATCCATCCAGCTCTTAGTTCCACTTAGTACTATTTTGCATTTCTAATAAACATTAATTTAAACCTAGTTTAAGGCACGATAACTCAATTTGAGGTCAAAGGGCCAACGAAAACGAATCAGTAAGCCCGTCATACCAACGAATTTGGTGTAAAAAAGTTCAGTAAAATCAGCATCACTAACTTGATATGCATTGCTTACCTATAGTCTTTGTATAGAGCACAATCGCATTCAATGATTTGCAAGATATTCCGTTCAAAAGGAATTACAGGCATATCTGACAGAAGCTGATCAACGTCAAAGTTATTTACTTTCTCCTCTAACATAACAAAAGGTCTTCGGTAAGCTAAAAAGAGCCTTGAAGAGTCAAATATGAAGCTCATTATTCCTACGTGTCAGATTACAACAAATGAAATTCATTGCTCGCAAGCAGGTGTTTCCTTAAATAACAATAACAGCCGAGAATAAATCAAGGATAATCCGTCGTTCCGTTTCATTCGTCGACGGATCGATTTTCACTGAGTAAGACTATGATATTATTACATTAGCTTAACTGCGGTCTTAATCAAAATAATCCATACGACATTAAGCTCATTAGCATCGATTATATATATAATGATATAGTGATGCATAAGGTCTAATACAATGAGTGAATCTCACCATTCGAATGACAATTTATTTCTTAATGGTTAGTAAGTGAGTTTGCTTTTGAACAACTATAATAGATAAGCAATTTGATATTGATATCGTACATTGCCCACCCAAATAGGAATCCCATAGATTCGGATATGAGTCGAGTCCCACTTGAGGCTGCGAGTTTTCAACGTGTGTAAGCTCAAACAAGCTATATGTAGTTTGTATGGCATTTTTCGTTACACCATTTCATGCAAATAAACAATATCAATATGTTAGCATTCATATTAATCAATGTATCATAAAGTATCTTACGTAGTGTGACATTGAAATACCTCACATGCTATAAACTAACTCATCTCGAAACATATGATGTCATAGACCTCACCCCATCTGTGTGTCACACTATGTCAACGAATAATCGGAAAGAATAGGACGGAAGATCGTAGTGAAAAATGACTTGAATTTTATAATTCTTCATCAAATGAAAACTTAAGATTGAAACTCATTGATAACAAAATCAGATAAATTGAATGTTTGGTGTAAATTTTGCGTACAATACCAATTTAATAAAATAAAAAATCTGTTTGAAGCCGTTTATTGTGCCTCCTGATTTTAAAGCAAAAACTCTTTATCAATTTCTATAGTGAAACATTATTAGACTCTAACAGAATTTCTACTATGAAATTAATGACTCATAAATATCAGCATTGGAGTAAGAAATCCATTTTGTGATGCGCCACGCAATCGTTTTCTCCTTGATGTTGCGGAAAGTGATTGAATCAGTAGTTAACACGTCGACTTAAGATGGCCAATCTTTATCAGGTTAGAGCTGCTCATCTTTCCAGATTATTCCTCTAATATTTCAGATGCCACCAGAAATGATAGGCCTATTTGGTTCGGGAGCGAATTCGAGCTTGCGTTGAAATGCGGCACTTCATATCTCTGCTTGAAAAACTATTGCTTCCATGTAATTCTCTTCGATCTGCTCTCTTTCTCTTCTACCGTACACAATTTCTTTATTGAATAAAAGTGAACTGAATCATGGAAAGTACTTATGAAGATTTCTAGATCACAGAGCAAATCTTTTCTATTTACCATGGAAGATTTCTTACATCTGAGGCAAACCCTCCATGAACAAACGGGGTAAGTGTTAGACTTTACATAATGCATAAGATAGGCCATCCAAATATGCTGATTTATCTTGGCTGTGATCTTGTTAAGCAACACTCAAGGTTGGTATATAGTGTTGCGACGAGGACACAACACAACACAAACAAAAATCAACATGTCGGCTTTCTGTAGAGTTTTAAAATATCTCGATGTATATATTTATGAGGACCTCAACTTTAATTGCTACTCCATTCTAATTTTACTTATAGACATAAATAAACTGCATATAGGGCTGGTCAAAATCATGCGTATTTCTGTTTTTCATTGTGGATTGTTCAAGTGTCCTGCATTGATCCATCCCTTAGTAGAGTTTGCATAAATTACGTTCAGAGCGAGCGATCTGAAATTTCGAGCACAAAGACGGCTGTCAATTCGAATGAAAAGAATTGAGATGCGGAGAACGAAAGAGGGAGAAAGCGAACGTGCTGCATTGGTCGTTCGATGTAGTGGGAAAAGCGACGAAGCTTTAGAGTGTGAGTGTTGAGTGTGTAAAGAAGAATCCAGCGTCAGAGAACGAGAATCACATGCTGAGCGTGTCGTATGGTCAACGGACATTCGACGTCGTGCAATGGTCAATATGATAAGCGCCAGACGTGGTGACACTGTGATGACAACGACGAATAGTGTGTGTCGTTTAGAGATCGTAGACGTGAATGCACACATTTCACTACGCCACCATTAAATGCACACAGTTGTCGTGAACATGCGAATTTAAATGCATATCGCAATTCCGATATACTATAATCATACCGGACCACATAAACCTATCCATTCAATTGCTTTCGTACCGCTTCTCATTCTCATACTCGTCGTAACTCAACGATTTATACAGCATACGACGAATGAACTTAATCTCTCATTTCGTTAAACTCATCGGCTAATTTCGAAACATAATCAATTCTACTTTTAGTTCCTCTACAATGAGAGCAAAAAACAAATCAAACTGTTCTGATTATGAGTAAATCTAATGCAAATTCACAACAATGCTACATACCAGTGTTTGGATACGGTATTAATAAAATATTTACAAAGCATTTAAATCGATAGCGGTTTCATTGACAACATCGTAGTTCTTAGTGTCACACAGAATTTGTCATCGTAATATACATGATTTTAAAAAGTGAAACTCAAAAAGATCCTCGAAGTTTCATTGTGTTTCAATGAACTCATTGCTTTTTCTTCGTATTGAAAAAACAAGAAATACCATGATATCAGTGAGATAATACTAACACTTATTCTAATATTTACGGACTCGTAAAGTATAACCTCTCCTCTGAGGACATCCGCATCTCATTCCTTATTTACCAGCAATTTCGTTGTTTTTGCTATCTATATTCATTTAGTTTCTTAACGACCACGAAAAATTCATCACTAGCTGGTCAAGCATTCTCCAGTTTAAACAAAATTGCTATGAAAAAATCTCATGGAAATCGTGAAATTAAGAATGCTATAGTTATCTATATGTTTTATTTCCGTAGGTAATATAGAAATTAAAACATTCACCTATTCATTTCCTCAATTTGACTCACTAAGGAGTCAAACACGCAACTGTTTTAGCAATAAACTTATTAGCTCATCACCAACCATAAAGATAGAAAACTATTCCATATATATTATGATTTTGCCATAGGCACAGTTCACTTCATGTTTCAAACTAACCTGTTGCAAATATACAATAAGCCTCAAGTTCACTCAGCAACTATCTGAAGTAAATAAAATTTTTCTCTACGATATTTACATTAGAGTGTAGTCCACTAAATGCTCGCTAGTTTTCGTAAACATCATTTTCAACTCTTTTATTGTTTAATTTGCATTTTTATTGATCGTCTGATATGATTCATAGTGATTGGATAAATATAGGCATTCAATCTATACTGAATGAGGAAAATTCATAGATTTTTGATAGACATTCAAGACCTGCTGTACGAATACCGAAACCGGTTCAATGACCTATTTAGCTTAGCGATCGAGAATTTTCCTAAACGAACTGGTTGGCTGTAGTCATAGAGTATTTGCACTTTATAAAAATTGTTATCAGTAATTCATATTTTTATTTTAGAATAATCATAATTGTATTGTTATTATGTTATAATGATATTGCATCATCTGTGTTCATGCTGAATTGGCCGCAAAACTGGGAACCTCAGGCCGGACTCGAACCTGCACTTACAGATACTCGATTTTACTGCCAACTCAGCATAATTGCAGATAGAATTGTTATCAGTCTTTGATTAAGACATCGCTTTTGATAACGTTAAATGCCGAATGTAAATTATGTTCATTGTAAAAAATGAACAGAAATGAATTGAAATTGAACTCTTATTGAACTAATAAGCGCCAACCACTTTTGCTATTTGAACTGCTGCCAAAAAAATTATTACTCGGTTGTTAATTCATCACTTTATAAAGCTTTTCTCTATCGCTTTATATTTTAAATACATAGTAGCGTTAAACATTTTGTTTCATTGCATTATATAACAAATTTCAAACGAAAATTCATGGGAGTAAGTGGATAGTTTGCGATGAAGAACCTAAAGACAAGCTTTGGCGTAGATCAATCTCTGTCGTTTGACGTACTTACGCATTCGTGTTCATTGCGGTATCGTGGAGATGATTGAACGCGATCCTGTTCTACACAGTGATTCGAATTGACCAATCTTTAACATATCAGTGCCATTGAAGCTCTCCATACATCTCTGGTTCATACACCCCATAAGGATAGGAGGCTTGGTTGGCTTAAGAGGGACCGTGGACCTGATTCGGGCTTGCGTTTCACTTCGGGAACTCGACTGCTGCGCTATGCGTCTTGTGGATCAAGAACATATGATATAGAACCCGGTCTACTTTGACAGAGTTCAATTTCGCTATAATCAAAAAAATGAAAGTAATCCATAGTTGATTTGTAGTGTTTCTGAAGTATTGGATTTTCTTGTTCCTCACAATAATCAGCGCTAGGAATTTTCGGAACTCATTGATTTGTCTGGAATTTTGTGCAGAATGTAGCTCAGTTGTAGGTGTGGCATTGCTACAAATGGTCGAACCCCGTTTGAATCTGTGAGGGTTGAAACAAAACCTGCTAATAACTACAAAACAAACAAAACCTTTTGGTTTCGATAAATTGTTATAAGAGGATAAAGAGTACTGGTTCGGCATCGTTTTATTACCACTAATCATTGTACAGACCTGATTTCACATCCAGACTCACAAAACGTGGTAACTCCATCTGAGTGGGGCATCATACAGCGGTCGATCAACGTCAAAGCTTTATGATTTCAGTCTTTTTCTAAACGTCTGTGCATTACTAATACGTCCAACAAGACGATGTAGAGTGACGGCTGAAATATTAAATGAATACTGAAATGAAACTGTAAGGAAATAGATAATTAAGTAGAAAACTTGACAAAATAATTTACATAATTAGCTTAAATAAATGGCGTAATAACGCCACGTGAAGTCGTTAATCATTAAAAAAATAATTTAACTCAAAAAGAGTTATGGAAGCTTGTTGTTCTTAGATTTGTCTCCACTTCTACCTCTGAATTCTTAATTTCTTTATCGTTATTTTTTAGGTGTCTTTATATTAAACATTTTCAGTGATGATTATTTCATAAAGTTCCCATCCTTGGACAAGGACTGGTCCCTTTTTATCTATTTGCAAGTACAATGAAGCAATCTTATCGTTTTTAATCAGTGCAATGAGTGACTTCTTATCACGATTGTATTTTCACAAATTAATGTTATGATTCTTTGTTAGTAGTTTTAACGTAGTGCACCCTAATAATCATCTACTTACTTTATAACTAGCGGCAGCGGGTGGAAAACCCCCTCACTTATAAATTTACGTCTTTCAGATCCCTCAAGATACATCGTTGAACTAATGAATACCAGACACGAGAAGGAAGAGCAGAGAAAAATTTGAAAAGATCTCCACTATTCCAACATCTTTCTTTCCCACAACTTTCTCTAACGAGTTTATCGTATATGCACTTTTTCTGGTAAAATTGCTGCTTATATATTCTGTAATACCACACGAAACGATTTTATATGAGAATTCGACAATCGTGCTGCCACTCACCGGACTGTTGAGCAGCCAATCAGTTCAGTCCATCCGTCAGACCAACCGCCAAACCTTGAACTATTCAGCTATTGAGCTATTCACTACCTATTACACTCTCTTCTTAGCACTGCATAGTAATGCTTGCTTACGCAATCGGTTATCTATCTGAATAGACTGGCTGGTTGACTGGCAGCTAGCCGTCTGATTGCTCTACACCTCTCTCATCGTCCGTTCGATCATTCGTAGTACTTCGGCGATATTCGTGGTCTGCCCCGTTGTTCTCTACTCGCCTTGCCGTTTGCATGCATACACTCCTCTCCTGCAAACTCCCTCACCTCGTTACGCAATTGTCTCACGCCCTGGAAAAGCACTCTACTAGCTTCGTTCTTTAGCTTCAAAGTAGCGCTTTGGTCAACGCGCACTTTTTCTGAGCTCTACGCGAAATACACTCGAAATTACTTTTATTCCGACTGAGGTCCAAGATTCTCTAGCTATAAATGAGAACAAAAGAGGAAACAAAGCGCACATGGTTTTCTATCATTGGGAAATTGTGGTAGATATGTGAATAAAATTTTGAAGCATATTGTTTGTTGTGTTTTTATATTCACCTAGTTTTCCTTTCTCTTTTTACCTCAAATTTGTGAATTGGTAGAAAATCTGACCAAAATTACGATTTTTATGAAGTTTTTTTTTATTTAAGGATTTTGAGCATACAAAGTGATAAAAATTTCATATGCATCATCAAATTAATCTGCTTCGTCTTTCACTAATTCTCATTAACTCATAGAGCAAACCACTACCTTTTCTTATGGACTCAGTTTTAGATTTTAATTTGAAGATGATTTAAATTTTGACCAGTCACTGGTTCAAAATGGGTTCTAAAAATGTCTCTTATGCTTCTTGGCTTCAACATCATAGCCTTTTTTGAATAATGGGTTTTCGGTGCTTCAGCTCTTCAACGTTATTAATCTCCAGAATTGATTACTACCTCTTTCAAGTTTTTGCCTTCAAAAAACATTTAAAATTGGCATTTCATTATATTTTTTATATATCAGGCGTGTTTCATAATTTGCTTCTTGTTTTGTTATCGTAGTTGTATTATCCTAGAATTTCACGCTTGAAGCATGAACGATTCAAGAAATGATTTGGACGAAACCAGATTATGTTGTTTCGATTCCACTAGAAGATTAAAGACGCAGTAAGTTCTTTCTGTGCATGATATCTGCAGCACATAAAAGATAACCCGAAGCAAAATTCTGGGCTCTGTGATAGCAGTCAGGGCCAGCAATACCGTATACATCGATGGGAATGTCATTTAACTACGACAATCTTATTCGTGTTAAGAACTTCGTTTTCATTGTGATTTCCACTTAAGATTCATCGGTATTTTTTCTTCTTAACCGTAACATTCAAGACGTCCGCTTGCACGGTTTCCTGCAGCGGTTTTTAACTCTTTGTTTCTTCTGTGCGAATCTAACTCATACTCATTTCAATCGGTTGCACGACAACCAATTCCAATTCAATTTTTTGACTCTAAGCTTTTCAAAATTGCGTTCTCTATGATCTCATTTTTGATTTTCGTTCGTTTATACGACTAGCGAGCAGCAGCCAGTCTAGAAGTCCACGAAGAAAATTCCTAGTATTCAGAGCGATAAACGCTCTTTGCAGTGGTCGACGCTCTCCGATACGCTGCGCATCCTCCATCTTCGCACTATTTTGAAATGTTTACAATTTCGTTTCGTAGTCGTCGCTTGAGCGATTTCATTACGCCGCCGATGTTTTTGCTTTCCACGGTTTGTGAATGCCAACTGCACTGGTTTATACTACTATTTTGCAGAACTGAACCACATAGTTGTAGCGTTTTCAGCTCATTCCATTCATTTCAATGATTATCAACATCAATGAAGAGTATAATAACGAGAGTAAAAACATCTATTCAAGTCATCTGACGAGCCGTCAGTAGTCGTTTCGATGTTAATCGTGTGGAATATGATAATCATTACGATAAAGAATGTATTAATATTACCCGAAGTTCGTTGAATCAGCCTTCGAGCGAAATTTTGATATCTATGCGTTTCTTCTATAAGTTGAATATGATTGTATAATATGAAAGATAGAAGAGTCCTATCAAACCTATCATTAGCATACATTCGTGCTTTTATGTTTGCTATGTAGTTTTTTTAATGGTTGACTTGAAATGACCTCATAGATGGATATTCATAAGAAAAAGCTTCTGTACTCAAGAAAAAATTCGCCTCATAACGATGTTGATATCGTATTGGTGATGTTCGAAACTTGTCCTCAATAGATCTAAAATTCTCTTTCACACTACCACCGATCGCGTTGGCGCCATATCGGCCGATTTCACTTTTGCTTTTATTACGATTCATCAGAACATGTGTTACGTTCCATTGCTTGTTTTTGCTATTCTTGTCGTTTAACATTTAATTTTCTTTCTTTTTTTCTCCTTATTTTGAAATTTTTCAGCACACCATTTACAATAGTTCCCCAAATCTTTGACCGTCCTTGTTGACGGTTTCCCTCCGGTTTTTCTCCCACCGTCCAACGAACCTCCGCCCATCCCCGCCCGGCTCACGATTTTTTTTCCATCTGGCATCGTTCATCAGTTCGCCAATAGCATCTGTACAACATTCCATAGCTCTACTACATTTATTGGTAAGTGTATTCAACGTGCGACCATTTTACACTTGAGAAACGTTCTTAATTAAAATTATTCATAAGAGAAACATGATTATTACAGCATAATTCATGTGCCATCCGACATTTCGTGTTAATTAGCATTCATATTTTTCTGCTTCTAATGGGCCCGCAAACATTTTTGTCTTAGGTTTGCCACGTTTTGAAATTCTCGTCGTTGGTTTTGATGGAACGACTTTTTACGAAACGGAAATGAATATGTTAACTTTTTGCAATTCATTTTCAATTCTGTTTTATGCACAAGCTGACAGATTTTAAATGGTTGATGATTTACACAAATGAAGCTTTTCTTGTTTACGTAGAAGATTGAATGAATAGCCTAAATTAAGCATACTGTGACATATTGTACAAACAGTAGGCTAGAGGATTGGCTTTTTTCTGATTAATAGAATCGAGCAATACAAAAATAAATGTCTAGTTTAATTAATAACACGGTTATTAATGAATTTCATCGAAATGTTTGATGAACAGCTAACAATGTTTTGTTCAGGATCACCGTCGTCTCGGCCTGGCCGGTCGGCTTGTAATGCCCCCGGTGATTTGTACAGGACCTGAGCTCTCGTCTATCGTTCCGTCTTAGTTTCCAGATTCCCGAAAAAGATTCATCATCTGACTTCAATCCCAAATAGAAAAAAGACTTTAATATGCTTGCACTTTTGCCGTTAACTATAGCTTTTTCCAATTCATTGTTCCGTCCCATTATTTTAATTTTTATTCTTCTTAATGTTCACATCCATATATATGTACAAATATGTTCCTACAATCACCCTTATTTAAGGCCCATATATTTTGCTATAAAATCGAGGTCGTGACGTTTATTTTGAGAATTCCTTAAACATCAACTGGTGCGTCACTTCCTCGTACGCTTCAACACTGCCTAGTAGGCCTTGCGGAACTCTGTTCCAATGGGCTGAATCACGTCTTTCATGTACATATTCAGCACCAGGTTAACTCATATTGCACTCTTCTAGTCAAAATTCTAAGGATCGTCTAGAAGTGCGAGTTAAAGGTGCTCAAACGATCTTTGTCTTTCTCATATGTTGTATTAGATGTTTTCTGTCGAAACTATGGATGGTGTCCCCACGTAAATAAACATTTCCAGAGAAGTATTCGAACTGTGTTTTCGGGAGTTTTCGTTTACGTGGATGAATGTAGAAGTTAAACCAAATATCTGCTGTCGTGCTTTGCTTGTTTCATAACAAACTCTTAAATATCCAAATTTTGAGGTTAACATTGAAAACATGCATGATATTTGCATAGAACTAAGAGGTATAGGATATTCTATCTAGTAAATATAACATGTTAAAAAAATGGTAGCCAACATCCAATTTCCAAGCGATTTATAAAAATGTAGAACTGTAAATCGATAATTGTATGCTATTAGTAGAAATCGTTTATGTACCAACTGATAAGTGTAAAGAATCAAAGTCATGCAAAACAAAATACTCTAGTTACAAGCCGAATTTACTATAAAGCGGTTAAATGGGATTGGTAGCGTCCATGTCCAGTTATCATTTGATCTTTATAGCATTTATTAAACAAATATCTTGATGGTAATCTTGTTAAAAAGTGCTCGAGATTACATCACCAATATGATTTCAAGCAAGCATACAGGAGAATCTTCAGATGCTTACCACATTTATCTTGTACTAAGGCGTGGCAAAGCGTTAAGAGCTGCCACAGTAAAGCACAGGCCTCTCACAGTTCCACAAAACACACTATCTCTGTTAAGACAACGAATTAATTACAGAAGATCTGAGAAGATAATCAGCACTACTTCATGTAGATTGCTCATCTCAGGTTACTGTATAAAGTATAGTTGCATTCATATACCTCCAAGATATAACGGTGAAGATGAATGTGTGGGAAAACACCTCGCAGAAATTGATCAACGTCGAAGCTTATCTCATTCGTTTATTTTTAGTGTGTGCAGAGTGTCTCACAATGCTTCTATGCGTTAATTCAAAGATCACTATTACGATATCACGTTGAACACGAATGCATAAGCGCATCTCAAAGGGAATGATCAACTTCAAAACGCATAACATCTGCTCACATATGTTTTATTTCGTCCATAGAATACTAGAAATAGCAAGCTGTTCGTAATTGTTGAAATAAAATCGGAATTCTCAAAAGCAGAATTTTACACAATCGATTTGATTTTTTTGAAATTGTATCCCTTCAATCTACTCGACCAATCGCGATAGGACCTTAATGAGAAGAGAATTTATTTCCTTGAAACATTGATTTAAGCATATTTATTTCTTATATAGCCTGTCTTATCTAGAAGGATCTCTATATCCAGCTGAACCTAATCATAACGCGTTCATTCACTTAACTGATTACGGTAACTACATCACAAATTTCATCACCATCAGTAACAGCTTCTAATAATGGGTCATTGATCATATCATGATCATATGTTTCTCTTGAAAATTTGTAAAAATTCCAAATCATAACTATATCCCATTCAACGATAAAAAGATTGACAACGAGTTTCTCACATATTGATTTTTCTGTTGAATATCAGTTTAGTATTTTGAATATTTCCATCTATCAGTCTTTCTTTTCCAAATATACAATCCTACGAAAAATATTGTAATACAAAGAAATTGCATTAGCCTGACTTATATTCCATTAAAAGGATAAAGAATAGAGAGTTCTTATGTCTTACAAGATGTTCTATGCAACATTTTCGACAACCTAGAGTAACCAAAGCACTGTTCGACTCAAATCGAGAGCTTGTTCTGATTTCTAACTGAAGCTTATTACCAAAAAAATATAATACTGTATACTTCGTTGTAGAGGAATTCTTCTATTCACTTCAAATTAATTAAAACC
>KN716336.1:169929-185704 GCA_000816705.1 Dictyocaulus viviparus
TCATAAGAGTCTACGAGGTAGACAATGGATGGGTGTGGCGGACCGACGCCACCGACGTTTCGTCTGAGAATCTTTTCTCACGGATAACAACAGTCCTTTCGTTTGGTTTTCTTATGTCAGCTTTTCTGCTCCTGGTTTCTTCAAAAGCTATAACGGTAGCTTCGCGACGTCGGCGCCCAAGGAAGCTGTTCTGGCGTTGTACATACAATGCAGGAATCAGTATGTATGGCCTATCGTGGCCATGTTGGTTAGATCCAGTTCCATCGATGTCACGTATGAATCTATATTTGATCGCCTCTAGCCTGTTGTCTTACCGCTCGACTTAAAGAATGCAAAGCATAGCGTAAGGGGTACTGAGGCCAAGGTTTTGATGCTGTAACTTAGGTTGCCTGAATTCCTGCTCAAGCATTCTCATAGTGTTCACCGCAGGCAGTCACCGGTCTTTATGGATCAAAAGATATGTCGAAAATTCTTTTTTGTTTCCAAATTGAAATAGAAAACGTAGGAACACCTCACAGCCATGATGTTGAGGCGGTGAACCATCTGTTAAATCTATGAACACAAAAAGCGTTATATATATAACGGCAAAAACAACAGCAAGCCGGAATCCGCAAAACTGATCTTCGAAAATAATCTCGCCTTCAATACCCTAGGGAATGCGCGTCACAAGTGAAACACAGCTGGTCTGGTAAGATAATAAGAAGAGAGCGCCACAGTTGGACAAAAAAAATTGTAGAATAATTGTAGAATGATAGCAAAAAGAATGTTTTCATGGGCGGACAAACGCAAGATGGACGGACGTGTTCGAGGCAAATGTCAGAAAGCTGCATTCGCAGGAGGGCGGACCATTAAAATAATAAGTAAAGTACAAATGAGTAGTTATGAGTTCCAGAGATGTGCCGAGCTATATGTAGGAATTTCAAAACCTTTAATTTTAATATGCAGTCTTAAATACGATATTATTTTAGAAAATTGTAACAGCCTCTCGGATTTATACTCAATGTAGACAAATACCATTGGATATGAACTACATGAGTGATATCGAAAAAGTAAAAGACAGGAGTAAACATTAATTCATCGACTCATGATAGATGGAAGATTATGCTTGTTTGGATGTGAACTTGAGCCGTGCAAACATTGAATCTAAGTTCTGCACGTCCTACGATTGCGTTAAGGAAATAATCGATTAATAAAGTATTAAAACAGCCATGTACAAAACTAAACAGTACACAAATGCACATATGCTACGTACCCTTTCTTCTGAAAGGAGTTGATTTCTCTATTTCCCACAACCGTCGAAATCAATAAAATTAACAAAAATTAGATTCATTGACGCTCTGAGGCGGAACCAGAGGATTCAATGTTGCTCATGTGGACGAGTTCTAAGTAATGCGTGTGTCACTATTCTCTACGTAATTTGATAGGAATGAAGCATGATTTGCCATTATTCTTTAAACTGTTAGGTTACATGTAGTTTGTGCATTTCTTCTATTTTTCTATTATATAAAATGCGTCGTGTTATTTCCAGAATACCATGTGTTCAAGCAAACATTTTCAAACTGTGAAACAGTATCTTGGAATGTGCATGAAAGCAAAGAATTTTATGGAAATAGCAGGAACTGTGAGTTATGTCTCATTACCTACAATATTGTAACTTTCTTTTATTTTCCTTGATAGTTTAAGGAAATACTATTCTTAGATGCGTCTAATCTCAGCTTCTGAAGGGCGTATACGTGTTGAATTTGATGTAACACCCAGAATGACAAATCCAAGTGGAACTCTTCATGGAGGTTGTACAGCCACCCTAATAGATATTTTAACGACTGGTGCATGTCTGACTACGTTAAGACAACTTCCTGGTGTGAGCGTAGATCTACATGTAACGTACGTGCAACGAAATGTTTCTCAATAATGTATTGAATTTGGTAAGTCTTGATACGGCAGATATCTCGGCGCAGTCAAAGAAGGCGAAACTGTGGTACTAGACGCTGAGGTTATTCGAGCGGGAAAAACGCTGGCTTTTACGAAGGTGAGATCGTATTCAACTGACCAGAGTGTTGTGGATATTTCGATAATATACTTCTGCATCATATCTGCATACCATATATAGTCAGGGAATCTTTTTAGGCTGATCTCTTCTTAAAATCTACTAACAAGATTGTTGCAACTGGATTGCATACAAAAGCGTTTACTGCAGTGAAATCTGCGTAGTAAACAAACAATATGGACACATCAAAAATAGCATTCATTTTTCAATAAGGAAATGATAGACATTAAGCCTTCGTCATTTTGGCTTCTTTACGCCGAGTTCCAAACCAGTGATGTATTTTTTGTCTATCTTGTAATTATTTTGCAGCAAATGTCCTATTTGATTTACCTAAAATATGAAAATCATTAGTCCACAACACACTGCGAAACATACAAATTTAACTATTACTATAGATGAAAGAAAGATTATTGCACAAGCGGTGGCATATAAACCAAGTACCTGATTCCCTAACACAATGATTTGTGGTCCCTCACAGTTAATTGCTTCATTCGTAATAGTAGCACTTGTTGCTGCTTCGACCTAAAGTCTAGGTTCAAATGCAAGTACATCAACTTCTTAATAAACACGTTGTAGCGTTATGATTGTCAGTGTCATTGATACGGAATTACAAATTGTAATCGGTATTCAAGATTCGTACTCAAGAATCACGCCTACTTGTATTTGTTGACAGAGCTTCTTCGCATCTATTCCAAAAGCTGACAAATTATTTATTAGGGTCACCTTCTTGTTACCAGTCCGAGTTTCTACCTACAAATGGTATTTCTTCTCCAAAGATAAGGTGAAATGTGTTAATCATACCTTTAGTATGATTTTTGGCATGTTAATCTTCTTAACAAGTTCTCGGCCATCAGGCATTCGAAGCACGAATGTTTTAGTCATTTTGCTCTGCAAATAATGCTTATCAAAGAGGAAAAAGAGGAAAGCCTACAGTATTACTCTGAAATACAAGGGAATGCAGATATTTGTTAACATTGCGTAAGCCAATTTTCGAAGAAAAAAAAACTAAACGTTTCCTCTTAAAAGACAGCTAATGCGAATTCACTTTTGCACCTGAATTTTCTGT
This sequence comes from Dictyocaulus viviparus, assembly GCA_000816705.1. Classification (NCBI taxonomy): domain Eukaryota; kingdom Metazoa; phylum Nematoda; class Chromadorea; order Rhabditida; family Metastrongylidae; genus Dictyocaulus; species Dictyocaulus viviparus. The sequence continues at coordinate 173,043 of KN716336.1, forward strand.
ACTAGAGTATTCCAGTCTGCTGTCTCTCCTTGAATGTTTGTTACGCTCGCAAGAATCGGATCGAGACGCACGAAATCCCTTTGGTTCAGTTCCTGAAGTAATTTTCGACGTCATAATAGTTTCTGCTAATGTAATTCGCTTTTTGATTGTAATATAAGCTTGAAAAAACACACCTCACTTTTCACATATTTTGTGACGAGATCGCGAATTTCTGAAACCGTTAATAATTGACCTTTCGAATAATTACCACAACAGCGTAGAAATGGTAGTACCAATTCGGTAATCTTAAGAATTTTTTCAAGACGGTACATCAAGATGTTTGAGAGTTTCAACCAATAGTAATTAGACTACTATAAAAGACGTACGGAGTAAAATTCGTTGATTTTAGGGCCACAAATAGTAGGTGTCTCCTGCTCGTCATGTATAATTTCATCGGTAACAACAAATGATCGTAGAGCAGGATGTGATTTGAAGACCTGACATACATTACATTGCATTGCAATATGTAATATTCAATATAAGAATGACGATTTAAATAAAGACACACTTCTGTAATAACGCTAGATCCCTTTCCAAGTTTTTTAAGTTGTACAAGTGGACCATCCTCTGACTTGTTCACCTGGATTGATTTTAATAAAGAGTCCATACTACGTCTTTAATAACGCCTCACCTCATCAAGAAACACGGTAAACTTCTTATATTTCGTTTTTTTCATATCCAACCGCCTTGCAGTAGGAACACACTTGAGCAAGCAGTTAGAATAGAACTAGAATATTTATAAAAAAAACAAGAAAATCTTCGAACTGAATATATTGCCCCAGCATAGCATGAACATTAGTGCATAAGTTGACTTCATAAACTGCAGAAACCTAAGACCGTTTGAGAGACCTGCCCAACATCCATTGGTAACTCTTCCAATCTGAACTTCAAGGCAGCTAAGAAGCAACGAAGCAGCTGAATAAAGATCTCTTTGTTTCTCAAAATAGGTTGTTTGTGACAATAAAGAATGGTTCCAAACTAAACCAGTTCATCCATAGAATCTACTGGTTGCGTATTTCCTGAAGAGATGCCACCTACATCATCTGAAGCCGTGTCCATACAAATTGAATGATTCTCGTCTATAAATTGAAATGAAGCTTAAAGAAATTTAGCAGGAACAATAATGAAGTTAACTAGACACATGCAGATATTATAAGGCACACCTGGGGAACTAACCACAGATTCAGACAAGTTACCAAGTGGTGGAAACTGATCCTCTAGCTCGTTAGTAGTGTTCAATATAGCACCCAAATTGTTTACAGTAGGAGATGTACGTGATCCAAATTCCCTTAAAATGGTATGTAATATCTTCAATCAATCAATGACACTTTTCCCTGCCGATAGGCCAGTAACATAAATAAGATTCTATGGAAGACTCCAATAATCCTATTTCATTCCATGTGTTATATATCGTTTCTACGAATTGATATGGTGCTTAAGTCAATCAAACTAGACTTACCATAAGGTATCTTTAAAGATGTGTAGTACTTGTACACCTTTGCCCTAAAATTAATATAAACATAAATCTAATGAGGAAGCAAAAACTATATACCAAAAATTTTGAAGTCCTGCCTCAAAGTTCCTCATTATCATCTCATCAGAAGACAGTAATGCTGTACCAACTACCATTGGTCCCATTAATTGATTATCAGCAAGAATTGAAATAGTTACAGCAGCACCACGCGGGAAGCTAGCAAGCGGAATTCTATTGCGGACCACTCCTAAAAAGATGATTACGTGGGAACAACTTGGATTATTGTTTTAAAAGACGTTGATTTCATTTACAAGCGAAGTGAACAATTTCTTTTAAAAAACTTTATGGACCTTTAAAAATAATATTAAACACTGAAGTAATCCAATGTAATTGATTTGGGATCATAAAAACAGTGCAACTAACCTTGAAGCATAAGATCGGCTCCATTTTCAAGATAGCGAAACACACTGTCATACACAACAAGCATTGGAAAAATTCTAGGATTAATCCATGTGAAATAAAGTGTAGGAAATAAGTATCCTGCTGCATCAAAGTCAAAGAACATAGGCTCCTTTTCGACTGTGTATATATTGACAGTAGTACCACTGAATGTCAGAATCTTCACATGAGCAACAAGCGCCTTTTTCGGTAGTAACCCAGCTACATTTGAAGGTAGTCTTTGCATTAGTTTTTTTCTTAAACAATAATTTTGCAATAACATTCTTGCAAAGTGAAGGATCTAAAACCAACAGGACACATACGTTTCTGAATTTTTAAGGTTAGTATTTTTCTTGACAACAAATGGTCTCCGAAACATTTTTTTTTCTGATTAGCAACGGAAAACGAGTTGGTCATATAGCGATTGTTGTAAGCATGCTTCTCTGAAAATAATAGTTAATCGAAGTATTACTTGAAGAATGTGTTTCATTCCAACACCAAGATACTACAGCGAAGACTTATCAAATAAAATGATTGTGTAAAATTTCAACAAATAGAAGTTGCAAAATGGGTAATTTTGAGCAGCGTATGCATATTTATATGTAGTAATTGAAAACTGATTGTTGTTTTTCGTCATATCACTAGAGATAATGTTATCATTTCTCTTTTTTGTGACGTATTATTTAACATAAGCTATTAGTAGTTTATGCTCATATTGAACACTACCTTGGAGAGCAAGTCGCTAGCGACTCGATGTTTTTACCTCATTTTTATTTCCGATTGGTAAGAATACTAAGATATAAGCGGATAAAGTAAGCGTTATAAGTGAAATTCTTAAACTTCTATCAAAACACTATATCCAAAACGGCTCTAAATATTGACAATTCAACTGTTTCATGAAGCAAATGTTAGATTTCATCTATTAACTAGTCATTATTGGTCAGGAAACTACCCTTAATAAACGGATACTTTGCAGAAACAATATTTGGAAATAATGCAGAAATCTTAATGCATTTAGAGAGCTGTATAGTTTGAACTAAAAGCTTCAACAGTGATTCGATCGCTAATTCTTTCAAGTAGAAATCAGTCAGCAGCACTAGTCTTCGTATTATGTGATTAAAACAGGTTTTGAACAGCTTAAATAAGAAAAATGAAACATTCGATTTCTCCGTGAAGTTAGAATACTTCCCAACGCAGATTTTTGGTAATATTAAATCACAATGAATATAAAAGACAAAATAACATGTTGCGATCAAAACAGTTCAAAAGTGAAGTAGGAGAAAATCCTCGTTATGTATGTAGGATTGCAATAGTTCTCATCTATAATGAAGCTTATGAACTTTCGATCAGGTTTTGTATAGCTGATACCTTACTAGTCAACTGTTATTTTAGATTTTTCCAACATTTATATCAGCACACTTGTTGTTTCTAAAGCGAAATGAAATATCTTTCCTTTGTTGAATTCTACTGGAACTCATTCGGCAAACTGATTTTGGTACGTGTTTATATAAGTGTGCCTGAAATCGAAAACCTACTACACTTACATTATATCAAAATAAACCAAAAGGTCAAAAAAAGTAAATACCTCTACTTTTTTTTTAATGATTGATCAAATCAATACCTATTAATTTGATACGTTCATTTTCTAACAACGCTTTTAAAGAAACAATATTCCTGTGTATTTGTGCAATTTCACTGATTGCTGACAACATTACTCTGAAGGGAGTTAATTGCGACTCTACATCATTAATAGCTTCATGATTTTAGGTATTGATCGGAGTCTTGTTGGAAATTTCCTCATGTAGTCATGACTAGTACAAATTCATGACACTTTACAATAAACAAACCCTTCGGACAGACGTGTCCGTGATTTCTGAGCATCTAGAATGTATCCTTCAAAGTATGACGTTTAATAAAGCATAGTAATAAGGGTCGCTAATGAATAATTGAAATGGTGAAGAAAGGAAAGAGGTTGGCTGGTTTGATGTTACATTCATTGATATTACAGCAGCTCATTCACCAATTGTTCGTAGCATGCTTATACCGTTTTTGATTCGATTTAATCGGCATTGAATATGTTAATTCTGTTGTTATTTATCACCGTTTATTTTGTCCTACCATGCTTTGCTACAATGTATTCGTATGTTTTATTATTCTCATTATTCCAAACCTGTTAATTTGTAGTGTTTTAAGAAATTTCTTCAAATGTTAACTATTATATGATTACAATAGATCTGTTTTTTTAGATTATTTTTCAACCCTAGCAACACTTACTAATGGGTAATTTATATGTGAAACCACCAAGACTTGGTAATTCGCCCTACACTAGATCTGGTTTACCTCCTCCGCCAATCCTTAAGAAATCTGGCTCTGATAAACCAATCCATCGGTATGTTCTCCTTCCCTTATTTTTTTCAAATGGTTCTTCAATTTGCTTACTTAGTTTCAATGACCCGATGTCTTTGGAATTGCATATGGCAGATGAACGAGTGAGGGCTGCTGGGCTTAGTCCAGCTGAAAGAGAATGGCGAGAAAAATGGGTCAAGGTGATACTTTTCCATTTATTAGTCTAAATTATTCCTCTAAAAAATTGTTCGCTATACAGGCTTCTATTTTTTTAGGATCAAGTACTTCATCCTGACGAGCCTATAGTAGTTGATGCCGTTCATCGGCAACTTAATCCCATCCGTATCTTGTATAGGTGGCCATGGGACAAATTATACCTTCATTTCCTTAAGGTAAATTGCTATATATTATTTTAATATAATTTGTGACTTGAATGTTATAGCCAACATTCGGTGTGTACTATGGGACAGCTATCCGAGTTGTGGTACCGAAATTGTTTATGTTTTTCTTTGCTTTAGAAACGATTTACTATTATTGGAAATACGAGGTAAAGGTAAGCGAAATAGTGCGTGCCGTTTTTTCAAAGCTGTAGTATTAATATTTAAGGACTGGCAACATCTTCGTGGAATTGAGACAATGCCGCTCAAGGAAATCATAGTCAACGAGAAAGAAATCGAGAAGAATTATCCTGGATTGATAAAGCACGCTATGGTCGATCCTGTTAAAGACCGTTATTTTACGTATGTTTAATTGAATCCAATCTATACAGACAGAAGGGTTAGTACACATAATCCTATTTTGTGATTATTTTTCAGTCCAACATTTAATAAGAGAACGTCTTATTTGGATGTCGGAGTAACACAAAGACCATGGTGAACTGCATAGGTTATAATAGTATGTAATTCATGTAGCTTTGTATCCTAGTTTCTTTTGAATAAATTTTTTGGTTTTTGTTCTTTATAAGTCGTGTTCGATTAATAAATTTATGAACCTTTAATGGGGTTTGATTTGGTAATATCCTTCCAAAGTTACATGTTTTTAAGGTGGTCGACTAATTTGTTGCTTGAAAATTAGTAATTCAGGAAGTTTTTTCTTTATATTGAAGAAATACTAGTCGATAACAGAGTGAATGTTCAAATCTATCATCGCTGAAGGGAAGGTGCACGTTTTATACGTAAATTTTAGCATTGTTGACATGATTTGGACTAAAATATTTTTCAGGCGCCTTCTCACTTTGATATTGAAAGCATTCTAACTGAAGCTGTTTATCGTGCTTTAAACGTCAACAAACATTACGCACACGTCTTTGATTCACACCATTCTGTAGGCGTTAATAAGGTCAGTTGTTTTTTCACAATGAGTCGCATGTGGTGGTCAGCACATAGTACTGAAGAAGGACTGACACATAACGATGCCGCTTTAGCGATTTTTTTTTGTACGAGCAATATTTAAAATTCTTAAACTCAAGCTGTGCATCAATGTTTTACCCTAAACGGTGTTGCTTAATCATACGAGACGTTAAACGTCTAATTTGAAAAAAAAGAAGTGCTTTTCCTACAGATATGTTGTCTAAGTTGTCCCTTTAACATTTTCTATTAGCTGGTTCATTACCCTAAGTATGAAAGTACCAGGAGATAGTGGTAAATTACTAGTGAGTCTTTTACATCATTGGATCTATTAAGTTAAATGGAATTTGAAGTTCACGGCGAAATTTGTATTGATTGGTATAATTAAATCTAAGCAGGACAAGACCTTATCTTAATTTTCGAAAGCTAGTTCTTTGCTTTAACTAGGCATGTATTAATTCTATCACCTTTCAATTATTGTTGATGTCATAGATAAAATATACTGTTGTTTCTGATTTTGCATACTTCAAAGTTAGCTAGGTATTGAGATCTTTTAAGAGCTTAACCACTGCTGACGCACACCTTCAACTTCGATTAGTCGCAGAAAGACTTTGCGCACGTGTTGAACGCCGCTATGAAAAGCTTCTCCTGCAACAGCGAGAACAAGATCGCACAATCATTGATCGTAAATTAGCAGATATTCGAACTGAATACGCGGAACAAATGGAGATGAGACGTCGCGACGTAGGTTTTTACTCCATATACTTGTTGATTATTATTCTCTATGATTCTTGTACTATGCAATTTCATACAAATTTTTGCGTTATTGGTTTCATTACATTTAGGTGTGGTTTTTATTACTTTAATTTTTATTCCATTTCCTGCCTACCAGGCATTCTATTGTCTCCTTCTTCACAGTTTTGACCGAATTGATAGTAAAAAAGTCAAAATATGAGCAGCAATAGCTCGTTAAAGACAGATCAGGTTAAGTCACATTGCAGAGCATAGTCGCACTCAATCAATTACGCTATATTCATATTGGAGTTCAATGTGTGAAACATTCTATATGCGTATCTTCAGTATTACATAGGCTGCTCTCTTCTGTGACTATTCTTTTCCATCGTTTATTTCTATTAATCTTGGTTTATAAAGAATTTTTGGAAAAAGACCATAACTTACAATCCGTAACTATAGTGTGCTCATTTTTTAGTTTTTTTCCGGAGAAATTTAAGCTTATGTAAGTAAACTTTATAATAGAATGATTTATTGAATGATTGCGACCGTGAAATTAATTGTACTTTTTTGCGATTTTCCCATTATCAGCTATCTCAATTTTGGCGCATGTCATGCAATTGTTTTAATTTTCTGCTCAGGAAGATACGAGGCTGGCGTACAATATTCTTTGAAAAAAAAAGATGTTATATGGTATTGTTTTCTGTTGAAGCTGAAGAGTTTAATACTGAAATGCAGTTTTAAATCCATAGAAATCATTAAGAAAGAAGACATTAAGAAAACAAATTACTCTTACCAAAATTTGAGACACGTTGTTAACCAATGCTAACGCGTTTGAATTAAAGACGGAAAGGTTCATTCATTATCTAAGTCTATAAATAAGGTTGGTATAATATAGGGTAATTTACATGTCTTTTTAGTAATATAAACGGTTATTTTCGCTCCAAATAGAATTCCAAGTGGTGTTTTATTGAAGCTTACTATCTAGGTATTTGAATTTCGAGCTGAAACTTTCCTTTGTATCTATCGTATCGTTCTACCTTTTCTTTTTCAATGTGCTGTCCTCCCTTCTTATTACACGACCAGCTCGTCTATGTTTCACTTTTGAAGCGAATTCCTCAGGAGCTTGCAGTAAATTTATTTTTTGAGGATTGTACTGCAAAAAACGGCTTGGTGCTGTGTTTTTTTTGTGTTCAAGATATGACATCTTTCGAGCAATCTGTAAGTAATTAGTGGAATCCTTAACCCGTGGTTAAGATATGAACTTAAATCTAGGATAGGTAGCAGATTAAAGAAAAGATGTATACTTGTAAGGTGGATGCGCATCTTACGGTCTGTAAAATGCTCAGTGACCTTATTGAGAATGGCAACCCAGCTCGTTTAGCTTTTCTTCTTATGCATAGCTATGCTTACGCATATTTTCGTTATGAGGTGACTTCTAGGAGTTATAAGCTAGAAATAACAATTTTTTCTATGGTGGATATGTTTGAGTGGCAGGGCAAGAATAATTAAGTTACTCATTCAAAACCAAAAAATGGGGATTGGAACTTATGTCATAAAAAGAATCCATTCTACTATTTCACACAGTATCACGTTGAGCACGAATATGTAGGCGCTTCCGGCATCAGGTATTGGTTAACACCAAAGAACCTCATCCTATTTATTTTTGATTATCATTGTTGCTATATCAAAAATGGTCAGTGAAGTGCAGGTTGTTTTGCACTTTTCAACATTAAGAATCAACTTATATTGCGAAAGGAAATCATTCCACAGTCTAATATGATTTGACAAAGGTATATTGCAAATTAAAAAATATTTTTGGCAGGCAGAGTAATTACAGTGTGTATCGACTCGAACTAGTTAGTCGTTTTGTAAATTTAAGATTGAGTGATTACATCTCAGACTTGTACAAACAAAGCTTTATTAAAAGTAGAAGAGAATACAAAGAAAAACTACGAAAAGTGAAAAAAGTCGTATGGACGGCAGGACGATGCGTTAAATGGATGAAATGGTGATGTGGAGTGGTTTTGGTTTTGGTTTTGAAAGGTACATTGTTTTGAAATAGTTCGCTACTCAAAATATCCATTTAAGTTAGAACGCGAAAAAACACGACTAGAAGAGGAATACGCTCAGAACGATCGTGCTCTCCGTCAGAAGCTTGAACGCGAGTTGTCGGTAAGACGAATGAATAAATTGAAATTATTTTGAGTAATTTTCACTGGTGTAATTTCCTACTTGAATTAATAAGGAGAAAGAATGCGCGCTAGAAATCACAAGGAAATCTTTGGAGACTCGACTTTTGGAGATCATTATGACCAAGGAACAGTTGGATCGAATAAAAGCGGAGTTCCATGTGTGCGTACTATTCCCATAGGTCGAGTGTTATTATTGATTTACATACTATGTTTTTTCAGGAAGTTTGCTGCAGATGTTGAAACGCTTAATCGAGAATGGGAACGAGTAAGTGGGAAGAAAGAAGAACTACGCGCATTTTATCGGTGAGTGCTATATAATACTTTTTGCAGCTCATATCGAGTAAGAATCGCAGTCATAATTGTTTCGACGGATATTAGAACTGGGTCGTGCTCAAGATCTTTTCCACTTCAGGGAAGAATTTGAAGAAGAGCAACAAAAATTAATGCGAGAATCAATCAGGCTGGAAAAGGAAAATGCTACACTGAAAAAGAAGCTTGCAGATTGTGAAATTGAATTATATGAACTGCGATCGCAGTTAGCGGCGCTAGGGAATATACAGGTCTTCAATCTTTATATTATTGTAGTCGAAATGTTTTGTTTTCTCACCAATGAATAGGCACATGTGACTTCTTTTTATATGTGAAAGCTCCTCTGATTCTTTATTTGTATAGCATTGTTATCGTAGCTTGTCTATGTTTCTTCCGTCTTATATCTCTAGGTTTCACATTGAATTATCAGTTTAGGAGGATCTGAAGGTTGCGAACGATAGAATACGCAAGGAGATGGAAGAAAAATACCAATTATCACGTTGTAGTTATGAAGTAACTCGATTAAAAGAGGAAAACTTTTTATTAAAAGAGGAGCTTGAACAGAGTAGAAGACTCGCTGGTGTTTCTCATCCTTTGAAGCAGAAAAATTGTTGCAAACCGTTACAAGAACAGTACTTAACAATAATTGATGAGTTAAAAATGATGGTGAGTCACATATTCTCTCTCTTTTAGGCATACATCTCTGTTTAAATCATTTATCTTACAGAGTGAAAAGATCAATTCGCTGTTGTCTGAGCGTAATTACCTTCGGGATTTGCTACTTCTTGCTCACAAAAGCATCTATAGATTGAGAACTGACACAACTCAACTTTCGAACGAAATGTACATTGTTATGTTAATCAAACAGGTTTAAATATCTGCTCACTTTATTGCCTTTTTGGTCGTTTGCTAAATCCCACTTAAATCAAAGTTATTTGACAAGTGAGTGAAGTTATACCCTTTTTTTGTCAATAATTCACCTTAACAGATTGAACATTTTAGCACATGCTGGTGAGCTTTGGGGATTTATATTTATGTGCTTATCAATTTCATAAAATCCGATGTTTTTGATATATTCCACATATGCTTAGTACTGACGATTTAAAGATTGAGGAGGGTAAGTGTCACTGAGATAGCAACGGTCCTATCAAGTCATTGTGTAGTCCGCTCACATTCCTTCTTCCACCACAACGTCAAGACAAAAAATACCGTAGGGCGCATCATGGAAAGATAGATTGTGCCAATGGTTATCATAACTGTAACAATGTACGGTTCTCATAATAATAACTCGAGGATTAGTTTTCCTTATTTATCGCAACTCCTTGTTGTTCTGCATGAAACAATGCTGTAGACTTACTACACTTGTGTTTTGGCTCCATGTAGTTTTGAGTTTTATAATTCTTATGGTAGAATAGATCCAATAGGTCGTCTTGGTCAAATTAGTTCCGTGCGGTCTGGGATGTCACCAAGTTTATACAAAAAAAAAAACAATGGATCATTCGAATGCAGATCGAATGAGGGCGTAAAGAAAATCAGTATTCGAAATACATTTTGTTCTGTCAAAATAAATGTATTATGTTTCGTATGATATATGAGATTTCATGTCTGGAGATTTTTACCTTTCAGAGGGTCAGGTCTTTATGTGTGTTCCATAAAATTGCTGAGGCTCCATGGTGGTTAATGTTTCAGTAATTCCAAAAATAATGCTATAGAGGAATATAGTGAGCATGCGTCGTTGTCATCGACACCGTCATCATCTGGACATGATCTTCAAAACATCAGAAAACGTTTTACTGCCTTAGACGAACTTTCTAAGGTGATTATTCATAGTAAAACAGTCAATATGTCAATTTCTTGCTTTATTTCCATATTCGATATATTGGAAAACCGTTTGTTATTTTGAGTCATTTGAGGTTTTTGAAGTGTAGAAGAATGGTTTTTTTTTTACAATTTCGGTATGTTAAACTACAGCTTATTTTGCAGCTACTTTGCTTTAGCTGTACCTCATGCACTATACTGAATTCTGATAAAATTTCATCAGTTTTTTCCAGACATTGGATACAGCTATCGGCTGTCTTAATGCGAGTAGTTCACTAACCGAAAGGAATTTTGGTAAATTATCTGGATCGTTAATTGTAAGTCGAATTTTTCTGATTAACTCTGAGTAACATTTCTTTCTCGATAAGTTATAAATTTTCAGCACGAGAAGTACGGCAAGTTATGCAAATCTCACAAAACTGATTTCACCGGAAATACTTCTGTCAAGAGTAGTGATAAAGTTGACGAAAAGCTGCAATCTGGTAAGACTGGATGTGGTGGGTTTTGCTGATTGGGATTTATCTTTGAAATGTAGTGGGGACGATACTATGTTCTTGCTAATAACTAGCACTTCTACAATGCACCAAACCACGACTTCAATCCAATTTGATTTCTATGATATTATAGGAAATGGTAACGAGATTGTATCAAGGCATCCTTCTACCACATCAGAAATTAGCGAATCATTGACTGTCAAGTTGAAATCGCGCAATAAGCTAAATCAAAAATTGAGGCTTCCTATGACACTTTTAGAGGTATTGTTTCTACCACATATTTCTTCATTAACAGCATCCTGAATCCCTCACGTTGTTTAAGGAGAAAACAATGAGTATATCCAATGTAGAGAACTCAAAACAAGTGTCACATGATGATACAGAAGATGTGGACCATCCACGTAATCAGATTGTGATTGAAGAATTGAAGATTGTATTTTTTATTTTTAGATCTGAGTCTATTAATTTGAAAAGTTCTTGAAAATCTTTGAATTTTAGGATTCTGAAAATAACATTGATGAAGTTGAAAGTAGCGTGGTATCTGAATTGGATGGAGTTGCCATTGATAAAAGTCCTGATTCTATAAACGAAATAGAGTGGTGATGTTATATGTTATGCATTCATTGCGATTACACATCGTATTTGCGTTGATCATTGATTTTCATCAATATACATTAATTACAGTGGCATGTTCAATTCCATAATCTTTGAATAACATCATTTCTTGGCATCTCGCTCACATGAATAGACGTTTACGCCTGATGCTAGTGACTGTCATGGGCCACGTGTTTCTCTACCTCATCAATTTGTGTTGCTAAACATTTTAAATATATCCAATATCATATCATTTCACGTGATCTCTTCCGTTATATATACGTTCAGCTCAATGTTCCACAAAATTGATCGTGTTGTTTGTATTTTTTATGTTATGTGCAGTAAAATTATTCATAAAAGTTGTCGCTGCAGCAGAATATTAGTTTGTATTAACAAATTGAAATTAAATGAAGCATCTTGTCTTTTTGTAGTGGTTTAAAATTAATTAGAACAACGACTTATGATCGTAATCATTTACGTTCCTTTGCTTTTGCTAGTCATAGATGAGGCAACATTTATCATATCAAGATTGGAATCTCCATGGATTTCGCGTTATAACAGGGAAAAGTAGTCTTAATTTTCAATTCATGCTGTAAAATAACTTTGTATTCTTAACAGGATTGTATCAGTTCTGGTGATAAACCACCTACATTAATATGTATGTAAATGTGGGCGCTCAAAATTAAAAAGTCAACTCTGGAAAATAACAGAATAGTTGGTAGTTTAATAACACTTTTTGTTAACAGTAATAAAGTAATGGGTACTATTAGAAGTGTTAGAAAAGCGAGAACACCATGTCTTGACCGATGCCGTTTACGTGTATTGGTTGCAAAAATCAATAATAATAAAAATAAATAAATATAAGGAACAAACATAT
>KN716336.1:185804-203092 GCA_000816705.1 Dictyocaulus viviparus
AAATATAAATAAATAAAATAAAAATAATGCGAAAATCATGCACGAATAGAATTGTTAACTACTATACTCTTTGGTAACATGTGTATACACAGATAATGCTGTTGTCTATCAGAGATTGTTAGCCATACTTGGTCAGGCGAATTATCACGTGAAAATTTGTTACCTACTAATTATATTTGTAACAAATATCGTCCATTTCCGAAGATACTTGTTACCTTCACTTTCCCTCCTCAATTCTAATCTATAATATTCCTTGTTGTGTTAGGTCTTTACCATAATTTCTACCTGATATATGTGTAGCATTATCCGGACTACAATCGTTATTGGAAGGCACAAAGAAAACCCTTATTACAAATTATTATTTGATTAAATCCCTCATTTGTACGTGTAGTCATCCTATGTTGTACCATAAAAATCAAGTCGTTATTTATATGATTCCCGAAGATACTTATTATTATAGTAATTATGCTTTTCAGCATAATTAAGCCGAACTTCGCAGTACTGAAATCAGAGCACTATCTCGTCTCCAATATCTAGAGGAATACGTTTCAAAAGCGAAACATAGATGGGCTGGTTATATAATGAGAAGAGAAGACGATAGATGGACGAAAAGAACTTGTAGAATGGTACGCAAGAGAATACAAACGTCCTCCTGGGCGACCACCTGCGAGATGGGCGGACGTGTTCGAGGCAAACGTTGGAAAGCTGTATTCGCAGCTTAAATTGATTCCAGGATTACGGAATGGGCCGCACCAGTGTTGCGATGACGTGGAAGACCACCACCATGGGCGACAATCGCGCGAGAACGAAACGAATGGAGATTTTCTGTGGCCGGAACTACGCTTGATGGCGGACCATCCAAGTAACCAAGTATTTATATGATTGCTGTATTATGATAATTCATGTATCATTTGCTGTTTATATATTGTTGTAATATTGTGTTATTATACTTATGAAGAGTATTAATTACCCAAGTTTGTGGAACCATTACTCAAGTTGGATTTACAATACGGCCAATGAAGCCAAGCCAACGTAATTCCACTTATAATCATTGCAGGTAATGAGAAGCTGCAGACACGTGGATAGTTTGGGGATGCTTTGTCAAATATAGCGAACATTTCTGTAAAAATAAAAGAGGAATTCCAAATATTATAGCTGCATTTAGCAACAATCTCATCTTGAGGGATTCTCTAGTTTCAAAAATATAAACATGAGATGAGAAGTACTCTGAGAGGACAGATTTAACTGATTTTATTTGTCGCACAGCTAGTTCCAAGCTGACAAAGGATTGATTGTCTCATTATTTCTTCATTTTGATATTTTTGTTTATGCGCAGGCCCCAAGTAGAATATGCTGACTAGCGAGTAAGCACGTCCGCTACCATTTCGGTTTCGGTAAATTGGTATACGACTAGGTAAAGATCTGTCAACTGGCGTTATTGTTTAGAAACGGCTTGCATTCAGTCATCCGCGTTATCATGTTAAACACAAATACGCAGGTACAGGATCAACGGTTAAGCTTGTCTTATTTTACGGTGTATCTCATTGCGCGATCGAGTACAGCTTCTTCAAAATGTGGCGAGTTGACTTTGCATAGTGAAGGCGAGCATTGTATTGAAGATTATCGACATTAAAGTGCCCTCGAATCTTCTAACACAATGTCTTGGTTAACTTTCCTGCAAATTTCGGAATCGATTTTTTGCTTGTTGTCGAGCAGTTCTCGAGAAAAATCAAGAAAATCTCCTAAACATCGAACAACTTCAGTAGACTCAGGCGGTCTATAGCGACAGATAGCTAGTAGGTGTAGCACGTGTTGTTTTCGATGTAAAATCGAGACTTATTTTCAGCGGAAATAATTGATCAGCTTGTGGAATTCTGGCGTGTGCGGTCACGACAGAGATCTCCTGCAAATTGTCATGCGCGCGACGCCATCCTGATAATAAAATAAATAGGGTATTCATTAATATATTATTTTGGGATGCAAAATTCTACTTAAATGGCAAGCGATGGTGCTACGGCCGTATAGAAGTGTTTGCACTGAACCACATACTACAATTCGGATGTACTGCCCGCTCATTTTACAGTGTGTTTTTCAAGATGGCTAACAGGATAGAATATGGTTAACTTTCATAGCTCACATCGCCTACTTAAGAGCGCTCTAACTAGTGGCTCATGATGCGATCGGTAGCAGCGCCTAGCCCAAACGCGCTGTTGGTATTTTCGCTCGTTTTCATACATTGGTCTTTAATTGGTATTATGGTCACTTTGAACCAGCGCAGCACGCAACAGCACACGTTCGTTGTACTGAAGTTGTAATAGAGTTTGATTAGAAATGACGACGAATAAAAATGACTATACAATGACGAGAAAGAAACTATCTATTGCCAAGTCAATGCTGCTTCTCTCGTTAGATTGTTCTGTTATCAATTTACTGGCACCTGAGGGATAGAAGCCTTCGTTGGCTGTACCCGTACTCGTGCCTGCGAATAGGGCACTCAAGCACGCTTCTCCCTCTGGCCCCTCCTACCGCTGCGATAGACACCACTTGGTAAGGAAATTAACTTCTTCAAGTGCTGTCCACCAACTAGGCACTATATGAGCACAAATTATAAAACTATTTGGAAACGATAAACTAAATCGGAAACTTTCTAGACAAAGACGTTACGTCAGCAATTTTGATGCAAGAATGAGAACTAGTGAGAAAAGATAAAGAGCAAGAGTAGATTTTTGACTGCCGCACAACTACCTGGTAATCGATAACAAAATTAGACTGGGAAAGTATTCAATTTGATAGAAGATTCTGTTAGACCTTGTTTTACGAATGGCGGATTTTCGAGAAGTGTGAAAGCTACAATGATGTTGAAAGAATTAAACGAAATATAGGATAGAGCTTGTATAACACAAAGAAAACCCAATAGTTGGAGCTTCATGAGGTTTTAGAGCTGATCATTCAACAGCAGTTTGGTTCCATGATTCTTCTAGTTCATTGCTAGACAACCGATACACCGGTTGCTTTCATACCACAAACTAAATTACTAACCGCTCAAACATTGCTTTATAAAATACGGCCAAAAAGCACATAGTTATGCCAGTTTTGATGCTTCAGACCTTTGTTTTAAAGATGTAAAGGAATCGGTAATAGAGCACATTTTTGGATGATAAGGTAGTAAAAGAATTGTAGAACAGAATCAAAGAGGATACAAATGTTTTTATAGACGATCATATGAGAGATAGACCACTTTAGAGCTAACGTTGAAAAACTGCATTTAGTGATGCTAAGAAATTTAGAATCACGGAAAGGGTAATGTCGGTGCCACCATGAAGAAGACAACTGACAAAAATGGAAGTCGCGCGAAAAGACAAAAATGGAAAAATTGCTGAGGATCGCATAATGTGGTGATTAACGGCGAGAACAATATTTTATCAATAATAGTAAGTAATATTATTACCGTAAGTGCATGACTGTTCAACAAATAAGAATTTTCCAAAACAGTATGATAGTAGATTATGGATATCTTTTTTAACCACGACATTTTCAAAACGTAAAAATATTAACATGGAAATCGACGGTCTAAAGTTCCTCCACATTCCTAATTTTTTAGGTCCTTCATTTAAACTTCATAAAAGAGTTGAAACCCTTCAGCAAAAATAAACTCTAAGGACTAAAAAGTTGCATGTGACATTCAAGCAACTAAAAAAAAGAACTCAACATAAGATTTGAAATCAAGGAACATTACTCGTTGTCAAAATTCGGCCTTTTAGAGATCAAGAACACGAGACGCCAAGTATATTCGAATGCGATACACGTAATAGACGACGGATTTTGAGACGTCAATAGCAGCGTTGTGTAAGTTTGTGATCATTGCCCCGTATCAACGACCATAGTTTTTGCCTAAATTGCACTCTATGTGAATGTCCTCGGCAGAGTTTTTTCATCTGTAGTAAATTTGTGTGACTCTTTTGAAATCAGTTACAGTATCTGGGGTATTTTATGTTTTCGAAGATCGATTTCATCAAAACCCTTCGTTTGAAGCCTCAAATTTTCAGAAAATAGCTTTTGTACCATAATACTTGTTACGACATCAAGAATCGTTTTCGATATCAATGGAAAGAAGTTTCGACAGCTGCTTGCAAAGCGTTTACTGAGAAATCAGTTGAAATTTTTCTCATGTTGCTGATGTTCCTACTGTAGACATCTAACTTAACAAAAATAAGATACATCATCAATTCTCTATATATTTTGGACTGTTCACAAACGAATTTAGGTAATCTGGAACTAGTATCTATAATGAGATTTCAAGCTTAAAATGTTATTGTACAAACACCTGTGTAAGTGCAGGTATGGTCGTAGTATGCATATTAAATTTTATTCGTTATTCACGTGGTGTTTACGGAGTTTTTACTAAAATATTTTACAAAACATTCTTATTACATTTATTTAGATTATGAATCAGATGAAATTTAATCTCAATTCAAGTATATGAACCTCTTCTTGTGTACACTGGAATAAGTGCTCGGACGTGGGGATGGACAAACGTCCTACGGGACTTTCTCCTTCTAAGTGCCCACAAAATAGCTTGAAGCTTAATCGTGGTATAATTTCAGATGAACAAGGTGAAAAAGTGAATAATGTACATTTACATTTCAGCTATATATGAGACTCGAAAGCTTAATCGTTTTATAGAACCATCTTCATCTTCGACTTCGGGTTATACAGGCTTGGATACGTTATCAGAGTCTTGTGTAGGTGATTCACAAGAACAGAACGGTGCAAAAGAATGGTGGCGGCCTAAACTACACAGGTATGTTTCCTTGTCCTTGAGTAGAATGTAGATACGTCTTTCGTGTTGTTGCTTGGAGTTCGTTGAAGCAACATCGGTGATGGGATATGATTATGATAATAATAGCAATATCGTTTCTGTCAATATTATTGTGGTCATTCTTACTTTTCATTATTGTTTCAGATTTCACTGATATTGTGGTCATTTTTTTTGGTAAACCATATTTATTCAGAGCTAGTTCGGTGTGGCCTTCTTTGCGTCATACCGAGTCTTCAGGATCAATCTCTTTTGGCTTTAAAAACAAGATAACTTCGATA
Source organism: Dictyocaulus viviparus (assembly GCA_000816705.1). Taxonomy (NCBI): domain Eukaryota; kingdom Metazoa; phylum Nematoda; class Chromadorea; order Rhabditida; family Metastrongylidae; genus Dictyocaulus; species Dictyocaulus viviparus. The sequence continues at coordinate 190,902 of KN716336.1, forward strand.
TGGAATAGCATAAAATATTCCGGTCAGTTAACAAGGTTTTTCCATTGACTGTTGTGTCCTTATGTTTCGAAGTTTCAGGAACATGGATGCACTTTTCTGATGGCAATTATTCTTCGGAAGGCGCCCAAATTATTGTTTTGCTAGGCCAGTTTTATTATCCTGAAGGAGACGGTGTGTTTTGATTTATTCTTATTATTGGCTGGTTGGCCTGAATGGTGGAAATTTCCTGAATACTTTTTTATATGTGTATTTCAACGCTTTGAAAATCTTGATTATTACCTACAGATAATGTTAATGGAACTAGCTTTCTGGATTTTTGCCGTGATTATTACTCGCGAATCTGGATGACGTACAGGACTGGGATGCCAGCATTTCTCGGTTCTGTGGTAAGTTCGTTTTACTCCTTATACTTTCTGGTGTTATTTCGAAAGGTTGACTAAGGAATACATTAATTGTGTGAAAGGTGTCTATATTTTATGATAGAGCTATATAGGTAAAGGAACAGATATTTGTTCAAAATGTTGCACTAGGTGTTCAGATTACAAGTGACTGTGGTTGGGGTTGTATGATTAGAACAACTCAAATGGCTCTTGCCCAAGCGATTGTAGTAAATCAGATGACTCGAGGTAGTCTCAATATGTACTTCTATTTTTTAAAGTTTCGCAAGCTATTCTTACTTAGAATGGCGATTTAAAAAGCCATCATCAATGAATGAGTTTCGACAACAAGCAAGATCTGATCCTTATGCTAGTACTCAAGTGGAAATATTGAGGTTATTTGAAGTTAGTTCTTTTTACGTTTCACTCTACTCATCTAGTATTATTTCTATGTAGTAACGTAAAGGATTTTATAATTAAGCGTGTTTAATTCATGGATTAGTTGTAATTTGGGTTTGTATAAAATGAAGCTGCGCTTCTTTGGTGTCGTACAGTTCTTACTCGTAAAATGTTCCCACTTGTGTTCTTTAAGGATTGCCACTCAGCTCCTCTTGGCATCCATAAGATACTGGAAATCTCAAAGGCTAATAATTCTGTCACGAATCCTATTGGTCGTTGGTATGCGCCTTCCGAAGTGCTCTCATTAGTAAGGTTAGTTCTTTCTCTTTGTTCTCCCAATAATTCAAATTGAGATGCATTCATTTTTTTTATAGAAAAGCACTGAATCTATCTGTATCTCCTTTGACAAGTGACCTTTCTATGTTGTTAGCTCTGGATGGTCAAGTTTTCATCGGTGATATAGAGCGCGAGTGTCTTTCGTGGTCGAAACGACTCCTTTTGTTCGTTCCTCTTAGGCTTGGTACAGTATGCGTTAATTCAGTAAGTCCGGGAGAGTCTAATTTGTGAGACTGAGTGCTGATATAGAGTGTTGTCTTCTTTCCGAATATCGAGCTTATAAATCTTCAGTTGTACAACTACCATGTTCGACAGCTTCTATCATTAAAAACATGTCTTGGTATTCTCGGTGGCAAGCCGCATCACTCGCTTTACTTTATCGGATGCTTTGGTGATGTGAATTTTTTGCGTTAAGATGAAGCACAGTGTGTCAAAAATGCGAAAGGCATTATGTTACGAATTTCGAGACTCCGTGTTATCGCCCAATTTCTTGTTTATATTTAAAGATTGTCTCATTTTTTTAAATACTAGTGCTCGAAAATTAATGTACTGCTATGATTTCATTGTCATTTCAAATTTAGGATATGATTTATTTGGACCCTCATGTAGCTCAAGAATATGTCCCAATATCCACATGGGATGAAGATTTGGCTGTTAATAAGGATAAAAATGTTAGTTTTATTTCATGTAATCCTTCAAAATAATAACAAATTGGTTTTAGGAAATGGGATAATGATAAGTGTTTTATCTAATTATCACTAGGAAAACTACCATTTATTGGTGGTGAGGTGGAATTCATTCTCATTTTTGGTGATGAATCGGCTTAGACTGAACCGTTACAATACAAAACTCTGATGGCTTTGTATCTTAGCGGATTAATTGTTATAGGGCAAAGTTAGGAAACATCCTCTCACCACCTTTCACTGCCGTTTGTTTTCCAAAATTGCAATGAAAGAAATGGATCCAAGCTGCGTTGTTGGATTCATTTTTAAAAGTAGAGAAGAACTAGATGAATCATTTCGCATCTTGAATCTGGTACGTTGTTGGCTAGTTTCTTTCTGTTTGATATTCATGTTTTCGTTTTGGCTAAGATGCTTTCATTTTAAAATCTTCTTTTTGCAGAACCATGTTGTTGATGTGGATACGGGACCAGAGAAAATAGCGAGGCGTTGCAAAGATCCGCTTTTTTCTGTGCATTACGAAGAAGTGACTAACAATTATTCTCACTATAGTGTCACTGATGAAGAGCGACAGAATGCTTTAGAACACGGATTCGAGATGCTTTAGATTATGTGTGTCATTATGAAATATATCAAAGTATTCGAGGTCCCGTGTGTAATATAATAAAATGGATATGTAATGTGTATTAAAATGGATTATAGACACTAGTGAGTAGTGCGAGATGGTTTGTTGATGTTGCGAATGTTACAGTCGCAGTGGTCTTCACCGTCTCTCTCTCTGCCACGCGGGTCTTCATTTTGTTATGGTTTACACCTCAAACTTTGATAATTAAACGTTTATATAAAACAGTAGTAACACAATAATAAATAGTCTGGTTGATAGACGACAGAGTCACTCAGGAACCGGAGAAGCTTCCATTACTGCCTCTCGTGAGCAATGATAGTCCAGTGGGCTCTTTTCGAATTAGTGATTCGTAAAGCATCATGATTCCTTCCTTAGGATTTTGTACAAATGCTTGACTGTTGAGGTAGTCTTCACGCAGTGCGTGTAATGTCCAGTCCATTCACAATCTGTGTCCACGGGCCATCATTCATGCGCTGTCTTTAGCGGTTTTTTCCACCAAAATATAATAATGGAATCATACTCAGTCCAATTTTAAGTAATTTTGGGATTTCCCTTCCTAGATGCGCTAGGGAGAATTTAACGAGGACTTGATGACCTGATTATAAAGCTTCGGGGTATCAATTATGTTGGCTTGGGTTCGGTAGCCGTATGGTTTATCCCAAAGTTGGGCGATGTACCTTAAACTCGGAAAGTAAACATTTATATAAAACAAAGAAAAAATAGAAAATATCACATCGATGACGATACGAATAGAAATTGTATGTGAAAGTAATGTCCTTTTCTAAGAGGGAGTGAAAAGGGGTGTAATCGGAGAAGGGCAGTAGTGTGATGAGGTCCAACAAAAAAGTGTCGCACAATAACTCCAACACCACTGGTAGAAGTGGAAGAATAATAAATCAGAGGAGAAGAATAAGCAGCAGGATAAGTGTGGATGGAAGGCTAGAGCCCTTCCACACCTTTATCTAATCAGAGTGTTATGAATAATATATATGATTATCATTATGGTGCTATCATTATTATTATGAAAGGTGCTTTATTATTGGGAAATGGATGGGAAGTATCAAGAATTGCTACAACACTTGCATCCTCTAGATTAAACAATGAGTTTTGTCCAAAAGTACTTTAGTTTGGAAGGCTGCTTCGTTCATCTCGGACTTGAAGACTTTTATAATTTTTAGATATCTTTGATTACTGTTACTTCATGCTCATTATAAGCTAATTTTTGTGGTATGGAAGTCTCGGCACTACTTCACATATATTAGGATTTCAAAATTTCGATTTGCGTCCGTTCGCTTCCTGTATAAGCAGTTACGGTGAGGGGCTACTTCACACTCTTCACTGATAATCTCGAACATGACTTCGTTGGATACTTTGTATTTTTACATGTTAGTGTTGATTTATTGTATAACATACTCGTCTACCCATTCGTCTACCCATTCGTCTTCCATCTACTGTGATGCATAATATAACAATATGGAGTCATATTGAACAGGTTGAAATGAAAAGATCATCAGCACTTCTTCAAATCGTTCTTGTTTAATCATATATAACATGAATATTTGTTTTCGTTTTCTTGTATACACTTATAGCGGCCAATGCGCCAAAATTGTAGTGGAGTCAATGGCTTTGGAACGAATATGGATTGATTGAAGAATAGCCGACTCAACAAAGCTGTGTTGACTGGCTAACGGATCTTAGTAATAGCAGTGAATCGCCGTGAGTAGCTTTCCAGTGGGGTCTTTAGAACTGCACGCATCGAACTTGTGTAATCGAACCTCAAACTCGGGTAATTAAACCTTTATTTGAACAATATACAAAATTATTACATCAAGACTACAATAGCGATAAATTAAGAATTATGATAATAGTATTGTCATGGATATCAATGATGAAATAATTGTGACCTTTAATGAGCCGGTACATTAGTACTTTTACTCGCGAACTTTCGATAGGATGACTATTCAGATGAAGTAATTAATATGATTACGATATGTGTCTACTTTTCGTATAATTCGAATCATAAAGTAGAGTATTTTAACTATCAAATGTCTAATTACTCGAGTTTGAGGTACAGTATAACCGCAACACATACCGCTGTCCTCTCCATAGTCGGTCAGCTATACAATTACAAACTCTCGACATAGAATCATAAGCAAAACTATGTAGTACTTCTAATTATTGAGTGACAGTAGAGCCTGTCAGGAAATAAATGATTAGTTTATAATTTCTTTCTTGAGTGACACGAGGTTCTTCAAAAACACGTAATTGATAATGCTAACGTTTCGGCTGTTTCGCCTTCCTCAGAGCCTGGAAAGGCCAGATTATTCAAAAAAACCGTCATCCTAATATCTTCACTATTCAACAGATATCAAACCATAAGATGATAGACTTAGATGTACTGACGGCTTTATTTTAATCTTCTACTTTGTAATGAAGTAGTAAATTAATCGTATGGAAGTCACATGAGCAGGCCATGAAGCTTACTTTTCAAACAATGTTTTTATATATACTGTTATGTCACGTGTGAGATCGAAGCATTCCTCTCTTCGATTCATAGCTGTCAGGAAAGGTAAGGATTTGAAAAAGAAGTTCACAATGTGTTGATTTCCCACCAGACATAACAAGGTAACAATAAAGCGATAAGAATACTGGAATACAGTATTGTACTTATTCAAAGGGTTAGTTCGTACATGGCCTAACCTAACAAGGTTTAAAAAGCTTTAAAATTTGTATAAATTGCTATATAAGAATATAACTGTTATTTTTGTGCAGCTACAAGTTATGTACTACCACCTGTTCAATATTCCTTAAGAATCATTTTTATATGGAAATACTGGTAGGATCATATAATACCTCATAAAAAATAGAATGGTGCAAAACTATACAGGAATAACATAGATTTATTTTTCGGATTTTTTTGCTTCACCACAACGGGACAACGGAATAAGATTAGCTACGGCGTTGATCAATCCCTTGCGGCAGAATACGCCAACGCATTCGGTTCATCGTGATATCGTTGAGGTGATTGAATGCGAGCTGGTCTATAGAGTAAATTTAGTTGACCACTCTTCACCAATTCAGCGCTATGTAACTTACCCATATTCCTCTGGTACCAATTTACAGATTCTGAAGAGATGGCAGGCTTGGTAGGCGTGGGGGAGGTGGTGACCTATTCCGACCTGTCACTAGTGCACCTCCAGCACTGCGCCGCTGTGCCTCCTAAAGAACGTGATAAATGTTTTTATTCACTTCTTAATAAGACCCATTAATAGTGTTCATATGAATGCTTACTCTACTTATTTTTTTCTTAAACAAAATTCTAATTCTCTTAACCTATGCGAAAGTGGTATGAAATAAATAATATATAAAATAAAACAACAGAATGTTGTACAGCCGATCACATCTTTTATCGATCGCGTTATATTTATGTTCCAGGAGGGACATTTTCTGAAGACACAGTCCGAAGTGGATCTCTGACTGATTGTTTACAGATGTCTAGAAGTCTTTTCATGCTGGCACGCTAATTAATTCATATAATATACGGCTTGTATACAGATGGATCATTTACAGCTGGTCCAAGCTGCCTCGAGGGTTCGATGCCTTGGTGTAAATTATTAAGGTTAGATGAACTACATACTATTTATTTTGGCTTGGTCGATTTTTAGTTGCATTTGCACCAAACTGATATAACAAAACTTTTCACTCAAAACTTTACATACTTCAAATTAGAAACGTAGCTTTCGAAGAGCTTTCGGCTCAAGCTTTCAGTTTTTTCTTTCCGCTCTTTTCTTTTAGTTTCAGTTTCAGTTTCTTTTTTTTCTTCACTTTTAGCTTCCATTCAACAAAATCCTTCGAACGTCCTTAAGAAATTAATTCCACTGTCAAGGAGATGATTGATGTCCATAATAAACGTGGATTTCTTTTTTCCATTATCAGTCATGATCAAGTCGTTTCAAAATTGTCATCTATCTTTATATTGAAATATAATACATGAAATTTTTCATGAACAGTCATAAAACTAAAACTAATGAATTTTTTCCGTTTATTCTACCTTTCCTATCCACATGTAAGAAGATAAAAGAAAAAAAAAGATTCTATTTACAGTGGAATAATCATTTTGTTTTTTTTTTGTTACAGTATGAACGTAACGGCTTAATAAAATTGTTACCATCATAAAGAAATGAATGACGATTTGATTCGCTTGACAAACATGTTTCAACATAAGAGAAGCTTCTCAAATATTTAATGATGCTACCAACTAACTGATTATACTAATGAGTACTTAATGTAAATCAAAAGAGTAGATGTTGTCGAGTTGGTAGAACGTTAGAGTCATTAGAGTGAGGTATATGGTGCTTACGAACTCATTAATGGAAAGCTTCTGTTACCTCTTAAATATAAATATTCAAGATGTTGATAAAAATAAGCTTATTGAGTACTGTATAAATCTGAGGAAATGAGAGTAAAGTAAACCAAGACATCTCACGTTTTTGACATAATCCTAAAAATTGAAACCTTAGGGAGGGGGACTTAAACATTCATCTCTTAGGCTTCTCAGCCTATTGAGTCACTGATTGCACTATGTTAATCCTCGTTTATCGACTACACAATATTTCACTGATTCAGACTTGTGATAAGGTACCAGCCCTTGTTCGTTTAATGGGTTCGATCTGGCGAGCCAAATGGTAGTCAAAAAGGATAGTCAAAAAGCGATGTGGACTCGAATCCTACCTTAGGTTCCATAGTTTTTTTGACTATGTTAGGCTAGCAATGAACCATGAAGTAAAGCTTCATTTAATAGAATTAGTAATTTTTATCTATGAAAGAACAAATATATGCGTTATAATTCACGCTTTATGTTGAGATATTCAGAATGAGAATTTTTCTTTCCCTGGGGATCATCAGTGAAGATCCGCTAGAATCGACACATACGACTTTATACACACCAAAGGCCGTTCAAGAGAGAATGTGAGTTTTTTCGAGTGTAATTTTTCCTCAAGCTGTTATTTAATAATTAATATTACAAACTTACTTCACATATTTCTTGCAATATTTCTAATTTTAAGGATAACCGATTGAAATAGTTGAGCTATTTTTGAATAAAGCTTGGTAGTTAGGAGTTTTGTGGATAATTTGGGGTAGATAAGTATGGGGTGATGGGTGATTTTAAGTGATGGACGAGTTACGCCTTTTTTTGATGGTTCAAGTTGAGAAATTACCCCTTTGTGTATTCTGGATAATTGCTAACGCTATTCTGAACAACATATTCAGCAGCTAGTTATCGTCTACAGTCAGTTTCAATCGCAGTTTTTCTAGAGCGTTTTTTTATTTGATTCCGAAAAGAAGACCTGACAAAGTAGTATTAGGTTTTTTTTCAACTAAAGTAATTATTTTTTTCTTCGTCTAAGATATTTTCATTTAATATTAATGTTAATATCGTTTCATAAAAAGTCTTGTTTCTAAATTTGGCTCCCTTTAAGGAATCGCATAAACTGAGAATAATTAAATTCTGCCTACCAGTTTCTATCGTAGTTTTATTTTTATATTTATACATTGGCAAAAGTATTCTATTTGCTTTTGTTAGTCTTATTTTTTTATTTACACTTTTTTATTCTCATATTTATAGTTGAGGTTTTTATATTTTATCAATAACAGAATGCTTTGTCGTACCATGTCTTTTTCTGTTTATAGAATTTTGTCTATACATGTATGAAATAAAAATTAGGAGATAAGATAAGATAAGCTTTGACGTTGGTCAATCCCTTGTGGCTGGATGCGCCTACGCATTCGCGTTCAACATGATATCGTTTAATTCGAGCTTGGTAAATACGTAAATAAATGACTCAAGTTGATTGCTATTCACCAATCAGTGCTAGTTATGAGACTTAGATTTCTCTGACACCAATTCACTGAGCCCGGAGGGATGGCGGCTTTGTAGGCCTAGGTGGCGGCTGCGAACTATCTCGGGCCTGCGTGTCACTGTGGCACCTTCACTACCGCGCCACTGCGCCCCATGATATTAATCACATGACACTTTTTAATCGTCTGAATGTCTGTTGATATTTGATAGAGCTGAGCCGGCTTCAGTTAAACTTCCATATCTGCCAAAAGCACTCAAAAGTAGTCCAATATAAACTCTTCGCTCCGGAAATTCACTGAGGAGCAATGTGTTCTAGGACTTTATCAAAAAATTTTTTCCTTAAGTCTGGTAGTTTTCTTAATGCACGTTTGTTGTTCAATAGAATAATATATTCCATGTATAAGGCATTAGTACTTTGTGTTAGTCATATTGTACTTTATTATATTGTATTATTTTATTGATTGTCTTTGTCGCAAAAAAAGCTCTTTCTTCATATTAAACTAAGAATCGTTATCTCATTTGCTGCTTATTGAATACTAAAATTTCTCAGTGCAGTTATGCTATTCATGGACTCCGTCAGTTGATAACCAACATTAGTGATATGAGGTTTATACGAACCTCTTCCAATATTTCATAAAGTGTAGGAAAGAGTAAATGAAATCAAATAAGAGTAAGTGAAAGAGTAAGTTAATGAGAGGTACGACGAAATGTAAATTGTTTATACAGTAATCGTTTAATATTTTTCGATTGAACGAGCAATAGCCATTATATTTATGATTGTTACTCATGATGAGGTGAGATAAGATAAGCTTTGGCTTTAATCAGTTTCTGTGACAGAATGTGCCTAAGCACTCCGTGTTCAACGTAATGTCGTGAAGGCGGTTGAATGCCACTTGGATTTATACAGTGACTTGAGTCGACCACTCTTTACAGGGCTAGGGCTAGTTATCTTATCCAGATTTCTCTGGTACCAATTTACCGATCCTGGAGAGATGACGGGCTCAGTGGGCCTGAGTGGCGGCTGCGAAATGATTCGGGCCCGCGTGTTACTGTGCCACCTCCATCACTGCGCTGTCAGTGATTTCTGACGCTTTTTCGCGCAAAAGATTGTGTGAGAAAATCCGAAACCTGCCATTTCAATCTTTTCGATAGGCCACATTCGGAGCGAACATCGTTGATTAGCGACGATGTTGTTAAGAGCATGGTGGAGCATAATCTCTTTCTGGTAACATCAGATATCGAAGAAAGGGTTAATTCGGATTAGCAAATTTCTACAGACCGTATTTATAAGATAGAGTTGTTACGGAAATATGGGCCAAATCAAAATGGGGCACCACATGAATTATTCAAACTCAATGATTGAGTCGTCATATGAAAGCCTCTGATTGCTCGTAGCAGAATCAAGCCCTTTGCGAATCCCATGATAACTGATGATGAAAAGTAAATTGCCTACGAAAACGTTGTAAGGAATATGGCATACCGTAAACCCGGAAAACCTTTTCTTCCAAATCTTAACCGAACTTGGCTCTGAAGGAGACAATGTTATGTGTATTTGTGGAATATTCGAAGACCAATACACTGTTTATTCTTAAAACTTAAAGTAGAAGCTCAATTCAAAAAAGTACTGGCAAGAACTGTATAATTTTAACAAAGCGACTGAACAGAAGAAGCCGACAATGTTCAATGGGAAAGACATCATATTGTATCACGATAATGCGACGTCGCATAGCATTTTTGAGACTCCTCAAAACATTGCAGAACTAAGCTAGGAAATTCTGTCGCATCCACCATATTCCCCGCACTGAGCACCCTTTCTCTATCACTTATTTCTCTCCTTACAGTATTTTTTGAATGAAAAACACTAGCGCTGGCTTAATGTTACACTTTTTCGATTGGCAAAAAGTCGTCAATAATAATGACAATGAAATTAAATGAAATAATGAAATATTTTAATGAAATTCATTGATGGTAAGAATGCTTTGTATTTTGCTTCACTTCAAGAACAAACATAACTTTCGTGGAGATCTTATATTTGAATTGCTAATCGAATATCGGGTGCAGCTAACTTATTGGCGGCTTTTCAGCATCCGCCAATAGGACCCTAGGGTTTTGTTAATCGATAGTGCTGGAATCAACCTCGAATGTGCTTAAACCTCATAAGCGTTATATTTAAACATTTACAAATTGTCCTCATAGTAACATTATGGAAATTACTTCTGGTTTTTGACGGTAACACCTTTTCCTACTAAGTAGTAATGAAATAACAGATAATACAATATTAAACATATCGAGGCTAAGATAAAAGATAATTCATGCATTCGTTATAAACGTGATGACGTAGAATAAAGGAAATGTGATTTCGCTCTGTGCTTATAACTTGAGGTATGTATTCTTCACTACAACAGTACTATTCAACTTTTTTATCTCTGGTCTGAAGTCTTAAGGAGCCCGAATGCATTGCGAATTTGTCGTCCTTTCGCGGACGTAAATAAGTGTGAAATAATTCAGGCATGAATATGTAATAACAGCGATGACATCTACCGCTGTATTATGTGTGCCAGAATGCATCAATGATACCGTGAAATAAAGTCTGTATTGCTTAGATATGTCGCAGTACTATTGTGTGGCGATCTGCTGATCGCCAGTCTCGATTTTCCTAAGAGAATTCAAATCTTTCATCTGAGTCATCGTGACTCTGATAAGTAAATTAGATTCATTAATTAATAAATGAGACTAATTAATTCGAATTACCATAAGATAATATAATACAGAATTTAGTACATTATTGGATCTAGAAATGGGTAATGACTGCAACGCATTGCATACTCACTAAGCGCGAGCATAAGAATGAAGCTCCATGTGGTGATGCGCCAACGATAAGCTGTCTCGGTGATATAGTGGTTTTTGAATGGACTGCTCTATCAAAGAACGTTAGAAGGCAAATCAGATGCTAACTCTCCCAGATAATTCAGGTGCTAATTCACCGACCTCTGGGGGCTTCGTAGGCTTGGGGACCGACTTGAAAACATATACGCGGTACATAAAACCTGTGGTCTGCTGAAGCAGCTCTTGATAAAATGGAGAAAGAAATGAATTGAACGATATAAAATTATCGTAATATGATAGAATAAAACAAAATACATTTTAAAATCATTTTCCACTTGTCTCAATCTTTATCGGCGGAGCAGCATTGCGCAGTTTTAGACGGAGCCAGAGCAAGACATAATATGCTTGGTTACATTAAACCTAGGTTCAGATATACTTCAATGCTAATAAATCCTTCTATGTCTCTTTCGTTTTTCGTTTATTTCTGGCGCAAGTATCAGCTATAGTGGTGGTCCTCCACGTGCTTCTTGACACAGGCGTGACTCACTCTTCAGGGCTCGTTGAGTTGACATCGGAATAATCTGGGAGGGTGAGCGACATTGACTTGGCAACAGACTAGCCCTCTTACGTCATTGTATAGACTATGATTATTCAAACACTCCGCTATGACATTAGGACAATGGAGTAGGTGGCGCATCTCCAGAATAACGTAGGCTGATCCACTACTTATTTCTATTCTTATTATAAATCTTCATTATATGCATTCATTCCACTGATTTGAGAATGCGATTAGATTAACAGTTGGTTTTTTAGAATGAATATTAACTGAACCCCATAAGTAATAGGTACGCATGAAAGCTACAGATAATTAATTTTGCTCTCGAATTTACTTAATTAGACTGCACTGAAGGAATGAGGTAGAATGTTTTACTTTGAATTGGATGTTTGTTTTCTAACTCACAATGATTCTTGAATAGTTTTTTCTTCAATAATCTTCGATTTCTTCATCAATTGCATCATTTTTTGTATTTTTTTATATTTATTTTATGCTATTCATTATTTAGACCTAAAAAAAATTTTTAAATTTT
>KN716336.1:218883-231909 GCA_000816705.1 Dictyocaulus viviparus
TATTTGCGTACCGCAGTGGTGAAAGATGCCGCAGTAACGTGCAAGCCTGAATGTAGTTGTAGTCATGTTTGAGTCCCACCCAAGAAATCAAAGCTCTGCATCAACCCAGGGGTCAATTAAGTGATGCGAAATAATATAGGACGGGAATGCAGTACTTTTTTTATGCTAACCTGACTATTTTAATTAGATGTGTGATCTACTGGCATTCAAATGTGTCTGCGACACAGTGAAGAGAACAAATAGATGGCCACAAGAAGATAGATAGGTCACATCATTGCTCGTTCTCATTCTTATGGTATTTAGGATGTCTCGTCTTCTGAAGTATTTTCTTTTTAAGACATTCATAACATTCGATTTTGTCATTTTCATTGTAACCGAGTTGGGTAAATGATAAATTCGTCTGTTGGAAATGACAAACTGAGATTTCTTAACCTGAGATTTCTTAACTCAGTACTTCCACCTCGTTTGATATCATTGACATCAATTTACTACCTTCAAAGTGATAGCGAATCCTTGGTTAAATACAGGTGAACGTCGTTAAGTCGACAATCCGAGCACACACTCTTCACCTTATTTTTAATCACTAGGCTACTGGTTCCATCTTTGGTTTTGCGCCAACCAAGTCTTTTAAAGTATGTTTAAGTTGAATTTGAACTCCATTTCTCTGGTGGAATGATGGGTGTTGATTTGATGATGACTACTGCATGCAATGTTAGTGGAATGTTTTTTCTGTGATTTTTCAGGCACAATGAGGATGGAAAAATCCGTGAATTGAAGGGGATCAAAGGTAACGCAGTGGAGATCATGAGCGTCGATTCGTGTTCGTTATACGAGTTTCGTATCACAGCTGTTAACAAGTACGGAGAAAGTAAACCAATCTATCTCGTACAGTATACCGGTAAATTCATACGAGAATCAATATTGTGAAGAGTTCAAGTTTCCCTTTTCTGATTCGTTTGATGTAAAAAGACTTGAAAGTGCTTTTTTCTAATGCTTTTGCGTAACTGTTTTAGTAAATTTATTCAGGGCAGTCATTCTTTGAGCTTTCTTATGTTTTATTATTATGTCATAGCCTTTCAATTCTCCTCAATATTCAGTTTTCTATGAGAGCTTTCATAATTATTAGTTTAACTTTTCTATCAACTATGACGCGTCTCCTCCAGATACGGTAAATTGGTACCACAGAAATCTGGCTAAGATAACTAGCACTGACTCGATGAAGAGTGGTCAGCTCAAGTCACTGAGGAGCCTGGCCTCCTTCATTCAACCACCTGCACGGTATCACGTTGAACACGAAGGCGTAGGTGCATCCGGCCACATGGGATAGCTCAACGTTAACATTTATCTTATCTTATCTTACGACACGCTAAAATGATATCCCGTCTCTACAATTATGTAGCTTTATCATTTATTATATTTTCGAATTATGTATAATTTGATTAATTAATATTTAATAGGAGCAAAATGCATAGCATTGTTTAGAACCGCAGCTTAGTCCTCAACATATCTTGGCGACGAAGCTTAACGCCAACACTATTGAATTGACATGGGAGCCACCTTATAAAAGAACCAGAGATGTGAAGGTAAAAGGAGTATTTTATAATATGTTGAATGGCAACGGAAACAAATTATTACAATTTTTAAAAGTTTGCAAAAAACTAAAAAGAATTTGGCAATGTATTCTAGAAGACGTTTTCATAAAAGACTTTCAGAAACAAAAGAATTAGCTGATCGTAGTTTTGTCTTAACTTTACACATTTAAAGCTACCGTACCCTTAATGTCTTCAAGATTTACTTTTGAATATTTTCTCCTTCCAACGATAATCCTTCTACAATACCTGGTCGTTATTGATTAGAAAATGCAAATTTTTCAGTCATTATGCATTAATCTTCATTCATCTCTGGGACAACCCACTTATTGTTTGTATTTTTATAATTTCTTATATTTTTTTTAGAATTATATTGTTTATTTCACGGAGAATCCAAATGCATCATTATCAGAATGGGAAAAAATTGCTGTAAACGGCAGACGGGTAAGAATTATTCTAATTTGACTGTAGATCACATCAAACATTCCATGATTTTTGCATATATTTAAGCCTCCCTTTGATGAATAGATTTAGTAAATTATTTTATTTGTTGTAGGTGGTGTTTCCGGATCTCCGATTTGATTGGTTTTATATGTTCAGTGCTACGGCAGTATTCAAAGACGGACAACGTTCACCGCTTTCACGCGCATTATTCATTAAAACTGATAAGCTGGAATTTCATAAACATTGTAAGTCGATTGTAAGCAGCTTATCAGTGATCATTGATCAGTTCTATATTAACCGTGAGGAAGACGCAAAAGCCATCCTGTAGGCGCAGAAGCACATCCGCATAGATGCACGAGGCTTCTTCTCCCATCAATACAAATGAAACTCATTTGGAATCTATAATGACAAGAAAAAAGTTCATTACTTGAATTGATCGATGTGGAATGCTCTGTAAATGTAACCGTCTTCAACTTCATAGAAATCCGTCAGGAAGCATTTGTACTGCTTATAGAAGGCTTAGTAACCTGGCTAATGTGAGGAAAAAATACTTTAAGAAGGTTTTGTAGCTTAGCAAAAGTGCAAAGTATTCGAAAATTCGATCCTATGAAATTTTATCTCTAAAATAACCGTAACACTCGCAACTATTTTTTTTTGCCTAAAATATGTTATATCATCAGCTTGTGATAATATAGGTGTTGGTCAGTCACGAACAATCGAAGTGATGGATTCGATTTGTGATCGGACCGAAGATAACGAGTCAACAGCTCTATTGAAACGCGACTATGCCTCATTTGCTCTCTGAGGTCAATCGCTTTCGTGCTACAGCAACTTTTGAAGGAACATCTACGTTTCAGAGCTTGAAACGTAATTTATAAAAATTTCATCATCATATGTGCTTTATCAATTTCCATCTCGATTCTGCAGGTGGAGGTAAGGTATGATTTGTTGATTCAACACCGGCGATATGTTCAAGGAAAAATCGAGTTCCAACATTATGAGCTGTAGTAATCTCTTACATTATTGAGCGATGTATTGTATTTATCACTGATAAGCAAAGTTTAGGAATAAAGAATTTATTAAATATCGGATTGAAACAGTTTGCGTGACTCAAGATTGAGGTATTTGACTAATATTTGCCAACTACTTCATTCATATCATCATTTATATAGCATTATGTTACGAATTGTGAACGAATACGATAAAATGTAGATGTTCTTGTTGACTTACGGTTATGAGAGCGTATATGGTAGGTTTTGTTTGACATCACAGCATGTATGTGTGTTATAATAATATCGGCTAAATCAAAGAAGTGTGAAAGTAACCGGACATTGTGTTGGTTACGGTGGCGATGCGTGTTAGTTGCATTGACTGATGTGACAGTCTGCATAAGCTGTAATACAATTTTGTTTCCTCATCCTTCTATTCACTTTAACCTCAATTTTTATACTGTTTATACTGTTAAGTATGAGACGTAACTCAATAGCAAAAGATGCCACATATGATTATTATGATAAGCCAGAACAAAATTTGAATGAATTCCGTCATAAGAGAGCAGTTTTCGATCTTCCATAATGAGTTATTTGATTTTTCATCCAACTACGATAGTTATGATAGGCTATAGAAACCTTAGACTTGTGTAATTTATATAATCTAGCATATTAATATCATCAATGTAGAAAAAATAAATCACTAGAAAAGGTTGCATAGAGTTTGAGTCACACAATTGTCGGCTTAATTGGACGTAATGCTATGAATAGGCTTACAAATCGAACTGCATAAGGAGAGAGTGCAAATGAAACAACCATCTAGAGGTATGAAATATAAGTTCATCTATCCGCAATTAAGGCCTGATTGAACCTTTTCACTAGTTATAAATTTTATATCCCAGATTTTGAGTAAAAAAAAAACACCGATTGGTCGAATTCATCTCTATAACTACTGTGCATTTTGCCCAAGTAGCTAAAGTGATCATTAAGCTCGTCAAGTTAACCATCATATAGGACTTCATTCACTTCCTGAATGACTGGTAATGATGGTATGCTGCGACTCGACACTCATAGTGCTCTTTCCCCTCTAATGCACCTGCCCTCTGAGTATCCGACACACAGATTCGGACTATCCCGTTAGCGGTGTCGTTTGACGGCCGTCTTACACAACCGCAATTGTCGCGATGTTGTCGGGCTATTATGCGGTCTATTCGATCAGCTCCAAGCTTCGTCAAAGCCGACGAAAAGCTCAAGTGTCGATTAGCATTGTTAATGAGTGCGCGATCATGTGCCTTTTGCTGTACCCAACACCGCACACTCGGCCGACGATGACACGTGTTTGTCAATAGGACTAAAAAAGAAAATCGACTTCGGACATTTATTCAGACGCTTACCGCAGAATGAGAAACGACATGATTTTTTCATGTCTGTTGCGATGCAAAATGATTTTAAAAAAATTAACTAAGTATTTGAAAAAAATTTATCACAAATAGAGGAATTGTATTATAATATGCCGAGTGAGTGATATAGAGGCAAAACGAAAATCTATCAGCTAGAAATATGTAGAGCTTGAGCTGATTCATTACTCAACTACTACAAAGACAAAAAATAAAACTGCCCATATATCGATATAATCTGTAATGAGGTTATGTCAGTGATATTAGTAATGAGGTTATGATCTGGAAACCCTCATTGATACTCAAACGAAATATTCAGTTAAAAATTGTTGACTATTGTATAACGATGAGATCGATAGCTATTCAAACAGAAACGGCAAATTCTGCGATTAAGAAGCAATCTAATTTCCCGTCTAGTGGCCAATGTAAATACAAATCAAATCATTATTTTATATACGATATAAAATTTTCACACATAAACTATTAAGTTGCCGTTAGGCAAATAACAAACAGAAGTAATCAACACAAAAAAACTATTAGCGTTTTTATCTGCTAAATTTTTTTTCATTGTTTTCTTGTCTTGACCTAAATATTTTATCTATAAACAATTATTAAATACTCACGTATAGATGAACTGTATTGCATAATATTTTTTCAATTACCGTAATACAACTCTACAAGGTAATTAACAAAATCGGAGATCTTGAAAAAAGATCATAAAACACTTCAGTGTTGTTTGTTTGTTAGATAGAAAGCAGAAAAATTAAGCTGTTGATTTCGGAAGCGACCAGAAATCAACTCAAGTTAATTACCCTCTCAATGTACATTTTTTCTGATAATGATAATGATATTTCTAATGATAACGCGAATGGTTTATATCAATTACTTTTGAATTAACATCTGATCCGTTATTACAAGTGAATTTTACAATTCTCCTCTAATGGCGTTTGACTTCTGAAGCAACAACATGGAGTCGGATAGTGAACTTCTTGATGAGAGCGCTTTAAGCTGCGCTTCATTTAATTCTTTATCATCTCGGCACATGAATCAATTCTGTCGTAATTGCCTCCAAGCAATTACTTATGTACATAAAGCCGTATGTGCCGGCTAAACGACAAAGAGCCAAGAAAGCTCTTCTTGTTAAGAATCATAGTCTTCTTTTACACTATCGTTTCATATACTACATTAATTGTGTATTGATTTTTTTACAGTAATAATAAAGCTTGAAAAAAAACTTCCAATAAACCTCATTAAATTATCGCAATTGCCATTATTATTTATGAGTTCTTGCAAACTTGAGGGCGATTTATATATTCCATTTTTTAGAAAAATGTTTTATCCTTTGATGCAAAAAAATTGAACCAATGCTTGTTTGATATCTTCTTGATTTTCAAAATTTTCACCGTTCAATAGAAATTCTTAAAGAGGAATTAAGTGATAGTTTGAGGATGCTAGATCCATGTCATTTAGTAGATGCGACAGAATTCTCAGCACTTTACTGTAGTTTTTTTTTGAAAGGTCCGCAAAGCAGAATGTGACATGTCCTTCCTAATATGACATCATATTGAACATCACTGACCTCTTGACTTGACTTGTTTATATTACCCAGTTGTTGACAATACTTCTCCGAATTGAGCATTTCGTTTTGAAGGTTAAAATGTTATGACCTTCAAACATCTCACCATATACATAACATCCTCTTATTTAGAGTCAAATATGATTTGGAAGTGGAAGGGCTAGGTTGTCCAGGTTCCTACTATGCTATTTTTTCTACGAAACTTTTTGATGTGATATACTCCCAGTCTCCCGTTGTCATCCCACTTAAAAAGTGCTCGATTTTGCTTTGACTGAAAATGCTCGGTCATCTAAATTCATCTGACTCCGACTCAATTCATTTGGCAACCATCTTGAATATTTCCACGCCATCCATATCTTCCGAATATCCATCCACGGTCCGAAATGGTTTGATCAGCCGAATCAAGCCGTTGTGCGACCTCGGACGGTGTTAGGAAGTAATCTTGCTACACCATAGACTTAACAAAATCGTCGTGAAATTTTACATGCTTTTGTAGCATTTTTTTGTAGAAATTCGTACAAAATACAGTTGTGTAAATGAACTTCATGAGTAGCCATGGGTACGGTATCACTTCACGCTCAAAACGAACGCGAATCAGTTTAGTTTTAGGCAATTTCCCACGTCAGTATCGATGCTTTAAATAGAAAGGTAGAGAGCCGAACATGTGTTAAGTAAATAAATGCTTACATGTCGAAAATTGTCATAGAAACGGACAGGACTTCCCAGTGAGCCTAATTTATCTCCTCTAGAGAATAAAGCGCTTAAAAACCATTCCGGTAAATGGGTGTCCTAAATTTTCATTTTTCAATAAAATAATATTGGGAGCGATTCAAAGTAGCGGAATACTGATGAGTCTAAAAATTGATACTTTTTTTTCGCGAAATTCGATGATGTCATTCGTTCAATTCCGACACATCGTAATAAAATCAACTGAGCACATTTTGTAAGCGATAGGAGCAGAGTGTTGAGTGACTGGCTTACGTTTATTCGGATTCCAAAATGAATACGATAGAAGTCGTTTTCAAAAGTAATAATGATCAGGAAACAGAAAAACAACAGATGTTACCACGATATTGAATCCTGTTGACAAATAAGATTCTATTGATATGAAAATCTTAAAGAATATTGAACGCTTTTGTTGAAGAAAGGATAAAAAGAAACAATCCGAGATATTGTTGCGGCAATGAATTTGTTAAAGTATTCTGTTTTGACTTAATAGTTAGCATTTGGCACTCATTAGAACGACGAGTTCATAAGTATGGAATTTGCTAATGGAATGAGTGAATAGATGCTTTTTCTTTGATTTCATTTCTAGTTATCAGACCTAACTCGTTAACTTTTCAGGAAGTTGCCTTTGATTCACCGAAATGTCAACATCAACAGCCTTAACAGCTCTGCAGGAATCGTTCGTAGTTCATCACCAGGTCAACGAATATTACACGTACCAACGAAACACCAATGATTAAGTAATCACAACTTTTTTAACTTCAAAGCTGAATGTGAAGAAAATCAATAGTGAAACAGAAAAGCTTTCTGGTATCGCAAGCATATAGGTGTTCCTAGAAAACTTAGAACAATATGACTTTAATTTGATTGAACTTTTGTTGTTTTTCATTCATAATTGCACAAAAGATTTTATTTTTCAGCTGCTAATAATGAATGCTCATGGAAGATATGTAAGGACAAAAAAAAACAACTCAATAACGATATAAACTTCTAAGGTATCAATCGATACGAATCAATAGTCGTTCTGGTCACATGTTGGTGAAACAAAACATTGAGCTGTCTCATGAATGAAGATATTCAGAACGTGACTGATTATTGGGTTAATTATAAGAAATTTTTGGATTTTTTTGTTTTAACGCATAAGTAATTGCTAGATTTACTGACGTAGTTGGGATGATGTGAGGAAGAATTTGAAAAATACAGTAATCCTTAAGAATACGACCTTATTAGTGGGAACAAATCATTGTCAATTCAATTGCAATCACAGTTTTCCCTCTAATGATGTGGTATTGTTTTGTTCGACGGACACATCAAGCCAAACCAGTACGCTTGCTGTTCGTTCGACAATTATGTCAAATCAAAGCCAGCTGGCCGTGTTCTACAGCCTTCACCGTTTCGATTGGAATTCATTGACAAACGTGTGTCGTTCATAAAACGAAGAAATAATGAAGAAGAAGAAAAACTGCTAGTTAATGTTCGAAAAAAAAAGCACATAAGCGCGAAACGGCATAACCACTTCCTCAACCCTCATGCGGCTTAAGGTGACTCTATCATATTTGAACTAACCTGATATTCGTATCTGTTGAGCAAAACAAAAACTCAGATAGATATCTCTAATCTTTATTATATTATTAATAATTCTTTATTAGCAATTTCTAATCGAATTGTTATTTTTGTTTTGTAAAAAGAACGCGTCTTTATTTTTTGTAGACCACAACACAAATGGAGCGTTGTTTCTTAGGGCGTTCTTAATTTGAACAAATAGGCATTTAAAGGTAAAGTAAATAAAACGGTTTAAGACAGAAGAAAATCTGTAGGTAGAAAATTAACTACTAGTAAAAAAAAGGCGTGGGTGGACATTTTTCATCCATTCATTAAAAAATTACATGCGATTATTAGTGGTGCCCATCACTATCTATATAATCTTTACATTTAAATATAACAGTAATAATGATTTAAATAAATTTTTTACCAACTTCACGTAATTTTTACATTAAGTTGCATTTGCCCTTTGATTTACAATTGTTCCAAGTTGCAAAATAAATAAAATTTCACAATTTCAAAATTTTTTTTAATCTTTTGTTTTTGTGATGACAATCGAAGCCATTCTCATTTCCATCTATTCCGCTTCACTCGTAGTTAACGTTTCTTCACAACATTCGTTATCATTAAGCGAATACCGTATCATGACAGTGAACAGGCGTAAGATGATGCGCTATTGGTCGAAAACTCGCGATGCACCACGCCCCGGTGAGACCACGCCTTTTGGCGCTTCGCCGATTTTCGCAAAAGGGAAGGAAACGGTTCCGGAATGGACGCCAAGCCGGAAAACCCAGTCAAAGCCGAGCAGTCTGTTCATTTTCCATTTCTACAGGTGAGTGAATGGTCGCATAACTGATTTACTACAGCATGAGTTTAAAGAAGCTTAGCTTTAAGTTTTACTTCTTTTATGAAAATGTCATCAATTCGTTTTGTGACAAAAAATTTTTTGCAAGTATCGTTAACACAAATAAAATGACTTGATTTTTTACTTCATTCCTTCATTACGTTCACTACGTTCATTATACAGTCAACTGATTTTCAGAGTTCTAGCGAAATTCTCTTTCAAATATTCTTAAGACCTTAGGTCTTCAAGACCAAAAGCTTAACTCGAGTTTTCTATTTCCCTCTCATAAGTTCAATCGACTGTAACTAGTAATTTGAATAATTATTATTATTCTTAGAATAAATGTCGTTATAGAATGGAATGCATGGTAGCCAACTTGCACGTAATCCTTTTTATGATACGGGCAGTATCGCTCCTCAAAAACATCCAAACGGTAGGTTTCTTTGGAAGGATTTTTGTACTTTTTAAAATATTAAATTTTAAAATTGTACAATCTTTCATAAGAACATTCATATAAAAATCACTTAGAAGATTGCATTTCTTTCAAATTTTACCCGATGTATTTTCTAGACGACTGAAAAGTAGAAGTGATGTAGGAACGTTTACTGTTATTTTATAACTCGTCATCAACTTAAATTTATCAACACAACGAAAATAGACAGCGAATAAAAATGAAAAACAGCGTGACATTTTCCTCAAATAATTGGTTATTCAAGTTGCTAATAATAATAATAGATTTCGTCAATTCGAATTGTTTAATCAGGTAGCAACTTATGCAATAGAAATGTATTTGAAACAGAAAAAATTTGTATAGACTTGAAGCTTAATATGGTTGGTCGGGGTGAAGTTCAGCACATCAACTCATCAAGTCCATGTCGTATTTAACGTTCACCGCTTTCGTCGACAACGTGGATAACAACGTTATCGTTTTATGAATGGGACGTCTTACGAGCGACATTCTTCATGAAGTCTCAACGAAAAAATATCTAACAACCATTGTCCCCAAATTGATCAACCCTCTTCAGTATTCAGCTCAAAAATCGCACTCAAATTTGAGTATTTATTCCATCATAGTTGATTTCAGTTTGAATTGAAGTCAATGAATTTTCATAGATCTTCTTAATGTCATATCAGATTGTCGTAGTATTTTCGTAACAAATTATGCTACGTTAGTATGAACATTTTGATTATCTAAAACTAGTCGACTAAAAGAATATTTCACAGCTTTTCCATCAATTTCTTCTCTGTCAAGCATCGTCGTTCTTGGAATCTACAGGAGATACTGTAGTCTCGACAGCCGTTTCGAGCTATTTGAATAGCACTTTAAGCACTGCTTATAACTTTCCAGTTGTTTTTTGTTCTTCCAAGGAGAAAAAAAATCAACGGAGTCTTAAGTGTCTTAAAATGACGAGAGTGCTTTAAATTTACCGCCATTGCTTTCATATGAAATAAATTTTACTCAGCAATTTTCGGCAGTGTCTATCAATATTTCTTGTATTTTTCTACTACTCACCTCATATTAGAATTTTATTCTTTTTTCTGCTGAAATGGAATAAAATAATATGTATGAAAGCTATTCGTATTGCAGATATTTTTTCCGGAATGAATCTATCAATGCAAGCATTCAATACCGCACCGGTACCAGTAAAAGAGGAACAGGTAGTTTTAGATTTCCCTCAAACTCATATCTACTAGAATGAGGCGTGTTTCCTTCAAAGTAATTTTCTTTCAAAATTCACTAATCGACGAATTAGAGAGTTTCTAAATTTAGCTATCTCAATTCAATATGAGTTCATGTTTCAATTACTCTGGACTTAAATTACCTACCTGTCATCCAGGAACACTCTCACAACCAGGTAAATGCTCTCATAATGTCCAACATCAAACGCAATTGCTTTTGTTTCTCGTCAAAGATTCTGTTTAAGAATTTTTGTGTATAGTAGCAGTTTTGTTGGAAAGAGATTGATTAGGTTGTTGCCTAGTAGGATTACGGTAGACACGGGAGGCAAATTTCAGCCGAATCAATCTCCATGTGCATCCTGTTTTTATCGAAGAGCCTCAAAACATCTCATCATCCATACGTGCAATGTGAAATACAATTTTTCTTCAATCATCTCCAAAGTTTTTATCCTCATGTCCTCAATATGCAACGAATATTTATCGGTACTTTTCATTGAAGCAGTAGCAATGGTTTAACTAGTAGACGTATTGAAGTAGACCGTTCTATTAAGCTTTAATCTTAATTTCGAATGATTTTTGAATCACCGAAACATTCGCTAAAAATTTAGAGGTTTTATTTGAGGGTATTTTTCGGTTGTATGATAGAAATTTTATACATATTTAAGGTCACCTCATCAATACAAACATATTTTTATAAAGTCGTCTTTGAAAAATTCACCAAGCGTTTCATGATAACTAAATGATAATTCACAAGTCATCCTGAAATTTACGTCAAGTTTTTCTAGGAGTTCAAATTGACTCTGGGCTTTCAGGATCGAAAAACGAAATCAAAATTAACGAAACCAACTCTTCGAAATACAAAAAATAAGGGATTTCCAAAAATTTAAATACAATGAAAAGCATTTTATTCAGCTATATTATACAATTTTATAAAGGAACGAATTAAATGACCAAGGTCATTAATGTTGTTTGTAGTTTTCTAAATCGTATGAAAGTAGTTTGTTCAGGAGATGTTCAGGAGGTGTTCAAAAGCTTTTGATGTTGTTCAAAGGCACGTCAATATTTTGGTTACGTCATCATCTTATAGCTAACCGACGAAGTATCAGAAAGAAAAGAGAAAATATATATATATATAATGTATATATATATAAACGTTGAGCAATTAATATCGCTACTTATGCTACTACTCATAGCCCGGATGCTTATTATATTTCAATCATCTCGCTACCTCGATTGTTGTCGTTCAGTGTCACGATTACCTGGCGATACCGTAGACGATATTGATAGCATAATTGCTCTATTATACGCTAAACGTTTATGCACTCTTAGTGTTGATGCGCCGCCACGGTGTGATCGACGTAATCAGTTCGAATGATGTGAGCGCGATTCTTGAAACACTCAATGAATACACCTGCAACTATACTTCACGGATTACGGTATTCGACAAATACAATCCGCTCAATTGACACTGTAGAGTTCTACGTTTTGTAGAAGTAATAATTATATGAGACAAGAATGAGGTAGATGAAATGAACAACATAACTGATGAAATTCTTTTTGTTAACCAAAAACGATTGAGTAATTTCCAATCCACCTTTGTTAATCTGTAATTAAACTTAATTAAAGTAATAAATGTAATATTATATGTTATTTTATATTCTATTAAAATAACTAAATGATTTTTGAGATTTGATGTAATTGTCTTTCGCTTAATGAAAACGAAGTCGTCGTGAACGAAGTTTCTATTATCGGAATTGAAGATAATGAAACGTTTCTGTTGTCTATCAATGAGTCTGAGTGTGACGTTAACAATCAGTTTCGAAGACGAGAAGCAATCGAATAAACTTCGTTTCCGGCATTTCGGCTACGAATAAATGCAACAAGAGATTTTAACGGTCGCATAACGAAGTATTAGAGTAAGTGCAATCATGCACGTATTGCCGTCGTCGTCATGAAGCACAATTGTCGACAATGATGTTATTCACGATATCGTTCATTTGCGACCATCGTGTTATTCTCGTTAACCTTATAGTTATTAGGGATCTAAGGTCAATGCAGATTAGGCAAAACGCATGTCTCTATCATTCTATTACGTTTCGATGCAACTGTCAATGATGAACCTCAGAAGCTATGCCGACAACCAGGTGCACGATTTGAAAAAAACCACTTAACACCTACTGTCTAAGCTTAGCATTTATATCGTCGAAATGATGCCGAAAAGCCGATATTGACCGATCAC